>PJEM01009800.1:29903-68250 GCA_004023845.1 Helogale parvula | reverse complement strand
CCTCTCTTCCTCCATGTCTGGCATCTTTTGTTCAATATTATGCTATTAATACTTACCCATATTGTTGTATTAAGCTACAATTTATTCATTTTCATTGCTGTATAATATACCCTATAATATACAACATTTCCCCCCAATTACTGTTGACAGACATTTGAATTATATCCTCTTTGGTGCTATTACAACTGTTCATTCATATGTATTTTTGTTTAATAGAGTTAGGATTAAAATATATGGGTCAAAGAATATGTGTAAGTTTCAACTTTAGTAAATACCGCTAAAGACTTTTCCAAAGTGTGAGTTCAGCAATGTATGAGAGTTGACACGCTCTACATTCTCATGTACACTAGGCACTGCCAGTCTTTTTAATTTTAATCATATTGGTGGATGCATAGTGGATTGTCATTGTGGTTCTAATCTACGTTTCTTTGCTTATCAATGGAGAAGTGCATCTTTTCAGTGCTTATTGGTCATTTGGAAGTGCTCTTTTTTGAAGTTCCTCTTCAAGGTTTTTTTTTTTTTTTTTTGCCAATTTTTCATGTGATTTGACTTTTCTATTGATTTGTGGAAGTTTTCTATATGTTTTAAAATGAGCTTTTTATCAGATGTAACTATTAAGAGTGTGTTCTAATTTGTGGATTTGTCATTTTCTCTCTCAATGGAATCTTTACTAATGAAATATTTCCGTTTTAATATAGTCAAATTAATGCTTCTTGTCAAGATTAAAGATTAAAAATATAAAAATTATATTTTACCCTTTACCCTTCATGTTTAGATTTAATTTCACATGGAATTTATGTCATTATGAGCTAGAATTCAGATTTTCACTTCCCCCACAGAGACCTAATTGTTCCAGCACTATTATCTGAACATTCTTTACCAATAATCCTAATTATTATAATCCAAGAGTCCATATACATGTGGATCCACTTCTAGAATCTCTTTTCAAAATCATTGGCTTATATTTTTACCTTTAGAGAAATAGCATATGACTTAATGTAGTTCATAATACATTTTAATACATGACCTAATGTGTCTTCCATATGTGCTCATCTTCATCAAGATTCTGCTAGTTATTGGGGAACTCTTAGTTTATGTATACATTATAGAGATAATTTGCCAATTTACACACACACATACACCCACACTGGAATTTTGAAAAAAAATCATAATCTCATGTGTTTTTTCTTCTTTTTTTTAGGTTTTGATATCAAGACCACACAGATCACATACATCTTGGTAAGTGTTCCAATTTTACTCCTCTAGAAAATTTTTTTAACAGTGATGTTAATAGTTTCTTAAACTGTTAGTCAGAAATCATCAAACATTTGCAAGAAAGCGTCTCAGTATGGAGTTTTCTTTCAGGTAAGGTTTTGAATGATGAATATAATTTATTTCATACATATAGGCGTAATCTGTTTTTCTTGGGGAGCATTTTGGTAATTTGTGATTTTCTAGGATTTTGTTCATTCCATCTATTGATAGCCAGAAAGTTTTTCACTTTATCCCTACAGTATTATTTTTAATTCCTGTATCTCTTGTCTTTATTACTTTTTCTTTTATTGAGTTAATTTTGTTATTTCTCCAATTTCTTGAAATGTATGCTTAAATAATTGATTATCATCTATAATATATATATTAACATCTAGAAATATCTCTCTGAGCATGGATTTAGGTATATATCACACATTTTCAGGTGTGTTGTTATCATTATGAGTCAGTTCCAAAGACATTTTAATTGTTATTTGTAATTTCTTCATTGAGCAAGGAATTATTTAAAAGTATATTTTAAATTTTTCAAATATGATAGAATTTTCTAGGTTTTTAAATTATTTCTAACATCATTCCATTCTAAAGTGGAATGAGAACATGGTATGTTTTGAATTTTCCTAAATCTGCTGAGACTAACTTACCACCTTTTATATATTGTCAGTGTAGTAAATGCGCACATCAAAAGAGTGGGTGTTCTAGAGGTTTATGTATAGTGTTGTATATAGTAAATTAGATCAATTTTGTAAATATAGTGTTCCAATGTTCTGTAGTCTTGGTGATTTTTTTGGTCTTCTTGGTTTATTAGTTACTGGGAGAAATGTACTGAAGTCTTCCACTAAAAATGTGCATGTTTCTCCTTGCATCATTTAATTTTTCCTTTTATCACTTATTTGTTTTATTATTATAAATTTCATCAAAAAATAGCACCTTGAAGTATTAGATGTAAAAGTCAAATAGGTTATAAAGCAGATCTCCTCATTTCAATCTTTTATCATTCAAGCATAGTTATCCTGTACTTATATCTTGATTGACACAGTGTGATGGACAGAAATGACCACTTTCCTGATCCTGCTCAGAGGAGACTCACAGCTATATTTAATAGACAATAATCCAGAGACCTGTAAGCTAGAAAAGACTAGATTCAAGGTCACTGCTGGGGGCTGTCACTGGTGAATAAGTGAAAAGGTCAGGTTTTACTGCTCAGTCCATGCACCAAAATGGCTATTGTACCACACCACTGACCCATTGACCAAGGGTCAACAATAAAGTGTCCAAATGAAAATAATCAGTTTTCTTAGGCTGCCACTGCAACTTTGAAATATAAAGTAACAACAAAATATTCAGTATTAAGCATGAAGAAAACTTTAAATATTGGGCACAATTAACTGAGCTCCTCAAAGACAGAAACTATGCCTTATGGATTATTTTAGTCTTAGTGCTGAATCTTCTCCTTGTCATTTGGTGACAGTCCATAAATATTTGTTGAAAGGACTTCTTGGTCCTGCTTGAACAGAGGAGAAAGAACAGTAAGTCACATTTCAATGAGCCTGGAAAACCATGACAGCACAGGTGGATCTCTAAGGCTTTAGCTATCTCAAGAAATAATGCATTTTCTCTAGCAGAAACACAAAAACCAAAAGCAGGTGAAGCTACCTACACTAGGACAATCGCTACCATGACGGTTATCTTCTTATGTCTTAGATCATTGGAGGAAAGGGTTACATTCATCAGTCCTGGAAACTGGATCACCTAGCCCAAGATAAATCTGGGCAGCCTAGTAATTCTTTCTTTCTCTTCCTCTTTTCCTGGCATGCAAACTTCAAATGGCAGCATCCATTTTCAAGAATGACTAATGGAATTTCAAAAAAGAAAAGAAGTATTTAACTTAGAGCCCCATGGATTACTCTCCATTGTAGTATATTTTCAGGAATAATTATTTTAAAAGTAATGCACTCTTTATAAAAAAGCACCCAGACTATGTAATGTCAGTCCTTAAGAGGAAAGCAGTGAAACAGAAAAGAGTTAAAGGAGCAGGTGTCATGTATCTGTACATTGGGCCATTTGCATAAAACTTGTGAGGCAAATGCATCTTATACTCGGTGATCTTACTGTTACCTAGCCTCCTGCCCTCCTCTCTTATTTTCTCCATCCTCCTAAGTCATCTTCTCGCTTCCTCATTCTCTCCCGTTCTCCCTCCTCCACTCCTGCCTTGCCTTTATACAAAATTCTGAATAAACTGCTCTTCCACGCACCACAACTCTGACTCCACAACATAGACATTATTCCTTGTTTTTTGTTCTTGTTCTTTCCTTTGCTAAATCTAATTTAATCAGAATGTTTAAAACTACCTACTGTATCTTTACTTAGTTTTACTTTTAAGGTAACATTTACATATTAACAAGGGCTTCTACTTGAATAAAATAAATCCAGAGTGGAGAATGTGTAATCTGGTAAGATACGATAATGCTATAGTGACAAGCTTGAACTTTTATGTACTGGGGAGAGAGGAGAAATTTATTCATCAAATTGCTACACATTAAGCAAATGGGTGGAGAGAATAAAATAATACAAGTTGTTTTGTTCATATTATCTCAATCATTTGAGTTATAGAGACCTCAGCGGCATAGTTTGCTCAAAGAGGCATGAAATTCCATGAAGTTAACTTTCTCTCAGACAGTATCTTAGGATTGCCTGGGGGTCCAAAAGGTCAGTGTCTAACACCAGTATTTATTGCCATTTGCCATTTTCGTACCTATATTTCTCATTCATTTGACTCAACTAGAATATTTTCTTTCAATCCTTGGATCCATAGATTGATTGAGTCTTAGATTCCTCTTTTGTAAAATAGGAACAACATTTATTTTAAAGAATCACTGTGAAATTTAAGTAGAAAAATAGGTGTAAAGTATCTAACATAATCTAGTGCATAGAAGACACTATGGTAATAGAAGTATTCTTATTGCCCTCTAATCCTTCAAAGTGGTCTCTGGGGCATCTGGGTGGCTCAGTCAATTAAGCACCCAACTCTTGATTTCAACTCAAGTCATTATGTCACAGTCACAGGATTGAGCCCCATGTTGGGCTCTGCACTGAGTGCACAGCTTGCTTAAGGTTCTCTCTCCGTCTCTCTCTGCCCCTCTCCCATTCACTTTCTCTCTCTCTCTCAGATAAATAAACATTAACACACACACACACACACACACACACACACACACACACACACACAAAGTAATCTCTCTCCACTGTGATCACCGTAATACTTGTATCGCTGCCTTTTTGCCTGATTTTCTTTCTTGAATACTGTCAAAATAATTTTTTTAAAAAGTATACCACTAGTATAGTAGGGCCCTTGAGCTGGAAGAGAGTAAATTTTTTCTCATCTCATCTGTATTCTTTGGAACTTCTGTGGAGACAAAATAAGAAATCATGTATAGCTTCAACAGCATAGACTATGTGAGCTGAAGAGAATTTCTCTTAGCTATTTAATATTTGGGACTTCATGAGGCCCATGTACTGACATCTGTAAATTTGGTCATGATCTTTCAGCAGAAACAATGACCTGGAGATAATTGCCTTTTAAGTAAAAAGACAACCAGGTTGCCAAATACTTTCATAGACCAGAACAGATATCATTCATCCTGCCATTCAAAGAGCTTCCTACAGTCATTTACTTTTTTTTTAAGCCACTAGAGGAGACAATTCAAAGAATAGGAATTGCTATGACCTTTCTTCAAAAATCACCTCTTTCGGGGAAACACCAACTGCTTCCTTTGGTTTATTTGTCTCATCTTTGTTTGGCATCTGGCCACTACTAAATCTAGATGATCTGCTTCTGAATGAGCTGTATCCCACCCAACAGATGGTCTTGAATCTGGGCACTGTATGTTCACAGTTTTGGACAAACTTCTAGTCTGAGTACTGCCAAATGACAGAGATGTGAGCTTGGCTTACTTATATTAGGACAATGGCTTACAGTGAAAAACTTGCTGGGTGGAAACTGACTGGTTGTAATATTAATATTTAAGTCTGTCTTCCCTTGCTTCTGTGAGTCAAATACCATGCCAGTAGAGCCCTGAGACTCCACTAATTTCCCAGGGATCTTTGCTCTTGCCTCTTGTCACCCAATTCCATTGCAATAACAAGTCCTGTCAAATTTACTTTCCAAAATATCTATTTAGTTCACTCATATCTGTCCATCTCTACTCTCTGTCCCAACTACAATGTTTTCTACTTTGGGCTGCTTTCATGTCACTTAACTGACCATCTACTGTCTACCCCCAGACCCTTCAACACATCTCTTGTGCACATTAGCAAGTAATCTTTTAATAAATAAGTGCAACCATAGCATTGCTGCTGCTTTTAATGATTTCTTTCATGCATCTCCAAGCATACTATCATGTTCCTCAACTTCTTCTTAATTGGAATGTAAGTCCCAGAAGAGCAGAGACTATATCTGTCTTGTTCACAACTGAATTATAGAATCCAGAATTAATTGAGTGAGCATAACTGGAATCCAGCCTTCTATCCTAATTGACTCAACATAGCAACAGTAGAGTGGACTCCAGCCCAATTTAGGAAACCTTCCCGGATAAGACTCTCAGGGCTGGGTCCTGGTAGCCTGGGTACAAGAACAGTGGTAGCATTGCCCCTACCCAATTTCTGCATGAGGAGAGGTGATGGGAGAGTGAAGACAATGTCTGAATCATGTTAGGCTGGACAAAACCTAAGAATGAGGCAGCAAATCAAGGAGACATAGACAAAGAGCAGGAAGGAGGGGGCAGGATTAAGATGAAGAACAAAGGAGATCTGGAAAAAGACCTTTTGAGTCATATGTGGGAAAACAGGGACTTGGAGAAATTTCTCATCCTAAGTGTAAGATAGATCTTAGACTTTAATACTCACGACATGACCCTGCTGGGAATAAGTAAATTGTGAGGGCCAGATTGCACACAAGTTTTCAACCCTAACCACCATCTTTAAATGTACACAGAACACGTCACAGTGTACTTACTGTCTTTCTCATTCACTTATTCATTCACTCATTTATCATACAATATTTATTCAGAATTTATTAATATCCTTGGAAACATTAAATACACTGAAATGCAGCTTAATTCAAAGTGTTATGCTATCCATCTGTAACCAGCTACACTGATTTTCCCACTTCTAACACTTCTTCTCTTACATGTCCTAAGGATTCAGTTATAGTCCACTTGTCACTTGGGTTTTTTAAAATTCCTCCTGGTTTTCCCTTTCCCTTTCCCTAAGATTCTTTTGCATGTACAATGCCCTCTCATCTTTCAAGCCTTGAAGAGTGACTATCTGTAATATTTCTAGATTGTGCATACAGTAAAAAAACTGGCACACTTTGTTAAATCTGTTGTGTTTTCCTCATATAATTTAGATCTGGACATTTAGTACATGCTAAGTGGTTTGCAAATGTTTCAAATCTATTTGCTGCTTAGTAGGGTCACTCTTCCCAGGTTAACACTCAAGCTGAGTTGTTCCTCGCTCTCTAGAGAAGACCTTTCTCGGCAGTTTCAGACTTGTATGGCATCTGGCCATAATCCATTCTCTTGCTCTCTCAGCTGGCTACTAAAATATTTTTTGGTTCCCTAAACCAGAATAGATTTCTGTTTCTACCCTTCGGTATGGCTAACTTGAATCCTTTAATGTAATCGATCCAGCAATTCACAAACATTAAAAGTAAATACATTTTAAATACATACACACATACTCATTTAGAGAACATTGTTGAACCTGTATTTTTTTAAATTTGCTATACTTTTTTTTATTCCAGAAGTAACACATGGAAATTAGAAATTTTTGCCAGAGCAAAGAAAATCTTTACAATTGCAGCATCACAATAAAGTTTGAATTTGAAAATATGATTGCATTTTTTTCCGTTTCTCCCTACCCTTTTTATCTATTCACTTTGGAGCCTGTCTTTTTCTTTTTCCACTTCGTATGGAAATCTTTCATGACATACTTATCAGTTGCCTCATATCCTTTGTTATCCTCTTTGCTTCAAGTCTGTCAACTTCCCTGAGAGATCTAAATGAAATAAAAGAGATGTGCAGGGTACTGAATATTATATCAAGAACAATGTTCTATGTTGTATGCCCTTCAAACAACTATTTTAATATTTCTGTGAGCCATATATGTACTCGGTTAATAATATTGTCGTCAGTAATTCATGTGCAGAGGCAGTGATGCAAACATGGGCTCATCTTTATTTTGACTTGTGTAAGTGTGCTTTCCTGGTCTCTGAGGTCCATTGTTAGGTCACTCACACAGACACAAACCTGCAGGATGTGGCTCTGTGGGGGGTGGTCGGGAGATCTCAGAGGAGAAGGGGGGAGGGCAGACAAGGCAGGATGAAAGCAACTCTCAAGTGGAGTCCTCTTCAGGTTCAATTGCTTTTGCAGCTTTTCTCTTGCTCTTTGTACAGAGTTGGAAGTGTGACATTTTAAAGTTAGTTTTTATAGAAACAAATGTCAGGAGAGGTGAGTCATTCTAATATCTCTAAAAATAAATCCAGGTTGTCAAAGAAATCAAAACTTTGTTCTCAAGTTTAGCCTGCAAGAGAGCAAGAGTCTTCCCACCCTGTGGGTTGCGCAGCTGCGTGAGGTAATCCCAGAATTGAGGGCAGCACAGGGCTGGAATGGTTGAAAATAGATAGTAGAAAGAGTTTGGGATTTGGTCTTTATTTAACTGGAACATAGCCCTCAGGAAATGTTCTATATTGAGAAGAAGAGAAAAGATTTGACTATTTCAAATGAGGGCTAAGGCAGGCTTCCTAGGGGACTACCCTCCATTGTTCAGATTTGAAGTGTAGCTTTATCAGCAACCTAGAAAGTTAGCATGTGATAATAAGCGTCCATATTGGAATGAATTAAGAGGGAGGGAAAAAACCCTCCAAACGCCTCAGTGGAATGTTCAGGGTCATAGGCTCTGCCCAGCATGGGCCCTGATGTAGATAAGTCAGTGTCAAAAGGAAATAAAAATTGAGTTCCAACTCAGTCATCAAAGCCATCTGTGTTTGGTTTTCTCCCATGTTCCTTCTCCAATTTCAACAGCCATCTAGTAAGTACCCTTTGGCTTTCTTGCCCAGGACTGGCCAGGTAATAAGTGAATAATTTGCCCTGCCTGTTCCCTTGAGAATAGCAAGTGATCACATTTTGTTGTTGTTGTTTTGTGTGTTCTAATGAGAACATCCTGCATTATGCTAGGGCTAATGATAGAGTGACGAGCAAGAAAAAGTCTGTACCATCGTGGAGATTCCATTTCATTATGAAAACCAGGTGGTAATGATACTCATAATAAATAAACAGTATAACTGATGTGGAGTCATTGATCACAGGGTCAAGAAAGAATTCTTAACACATTTTACAGTGCAAAAAGGTATTTTATATTATAGCACAGGAATAGGACCTGTGGGCAGAAAGAGCCACTCTGTGTTTGTGAAATACACTGATTATATTTTTAAGTTGGGGGTAGGGAGTTGGTTTGAGATAACAGAAGTCTCCAAAGGGATTTCCTCATGTTAAAGAAAACTTAGAGGATCCTGGAGGCCTGGCTATTATCAAGCTAAGGTTGCTTTTAGTCTCTAGTAAAGCATTAACATTAAGGCAGTTGTGAGTTCCTTGAGGAATGTCACACTCTGCATGTCTCAGGTATTTATCAGTGAGCTGCAAGTTATAAGGAAATATAATTTTATTGATATATTTCTCTTGCCTTTGTTTTTTCCCTCATTTCCCCCCTGACTCTTAAATCCTTAAGATGGATCAGGTTGGGAGGTCTTCTCTCTAACTTCTTCCTGCTGAATAGGGGCATAAAGATGCCCCTATAAAGGGTCAATGTTGGTCATTTGGGGAAATTATATATTGGAGAAACCAAAGGCAGAGGCAGCCCAATCCAAGGTAGACAACATATATGAATCTCCTTGAGTAGAAAGAATCATCTGTCAGCTGGAAGTTATGGCAGTGAAGGAGTCTGGGCACCAGGCAGAGAAACATCAGAAAACACAAAAAAATAAGATTAATATTACGGGAACTAGAAGCCCAGTAAAAAGACCTGATACCTCTACAAAATTCTCTTCCAGTTCAGGAGTTTAGAGAGTGAGATCATTTAAAACACCAATCCATATCTTTCAGTATATCTTTATCTGTTACATTTTTGGGATAATCTGGAATATACAGAACATTTTGTTTTAATAATGAAGCACGTTTCTCCTTCTGATCCTGTCAAGACATCTGAGACCATTCGATTTTGCTATATGCATTTGAGCTAATTCAATGTTTAATAATGTAATGCTATAGTACTAATTGTGTAGTACATGGTGTTGGCCATCATATAGACTCTGTTTTGTTTAGCAAGCAATTCAGTAATGAATGAGAAGAAAGTCTATGGAAGCAAAAGAAAATTTTAAGTTAATAGTTGTAACAAATTACAAACTTAGCATCTAAGTCTCCAGTGCTGACATTCAGATTTTTAGATGTCAGACTTGAAGCATCCTCAAATGGGGTGGGAACAGCCAGCAGCAATTAGACAGGTTTTTGGGGGTGGTTGTAGTTCAAATGTCTCTGGTGATCCTTCTAAATGGCCCACAGAGCAATGAGCACAAAGATTGTCTATGTGCAAGTTTTGTGACAATTTCTCTGAAGCCCACCTCAAGGTGTCCAGCATCAAATTTCAGAGCTTCAGGAAAAAGAGCAATTTTAGTTTTTAATGACTTTAAGTTAAGATATTGAGAGAATATTGGAAACTTTAGTTTGGAGAGCCATAGTCAGATATTTGAAAAAACCAAAAGAATTCAGATTCTAGTCTACTTTACAATAAATAGTATTAAAATCTAGTATCTACAAAGATATGTTATAGAAATGTCTTATAAACAAGTCCAATTTTAATAAACTTGGCATAATTGTTTATATACACTCACCAAGAATAATGACTGATTATCATAGACCTTTTAAAAATCTTCCTTGCTGGAACTTTTTAGAAAGAATATCTAGATTGAACTTGTAATCACCTCTTGAGGCCAGAAGCCATGCCAAGTTATCAGACTTGTTGGCAGTGCCTATAGATTTGGGCAAATTTCTCTTCTCTCGGGCCCCCAAATATCCTGTTTCCTGCACCTGCCAGGAAGTAACATTCTTTACTCACCTGGTAAGGCTGCTGGGAACTCTGTAAGCAAGGTATCAGACCAACATTTCCAAAGGAGCTTTATTGGCTCCATGCTTCATAAAGTCAACCTTCCTTCCTTAAAGCTGTATAGTCATATCTAAGTCTATGCAATGTCTGTCAAACATGACATTCTAGTCAAAGCTTTGGTAATATAACCGATGTTCCCAATGGTGTCCTATTACATGGAGAATAGATTCTCATTAAACTTATTCAAATGATTATAATTGCAACAGAAGAAAGAATATTTACTGACAGTTTCTGAGTTTCAGAGGGTTCAGGTAGGGAGAAAAGTTAAATGCTTCAATTTGTTCACAAAGGAATGTTTTATCATGTTTTTGAATATCATGGAATCTTAAGAAAAAGTATCCTTAAACTGGAGGAACAAACATTAGAGAACCAGTGATGTTTCAAACAGGAGTCCCCAAAACTATAACCATCTTCCTCAATTCATTTAGTCCCATGTTACTAATTCTTGTTCAGTTTGGATGCAGATTTTTCCATTAGTTCTGGAAATTTTACACATTTCAGCTTTATGATTTTAAAGATATTAGGGTGCCTGGGTGGCTCAGTCTGTTGAGTGTCTGACTTCGGCTCAGGTCATGATCTTGCAGTCTGAGAGTTCCAGCCCTGTGATGAGCTCAGAGCCTGGAGCCTACTTCAGAGTCTATGTCTCCCTCTCTCTCTATCCCTTCCTGCTTGCGTGCTCGCTCGCTCGCTCGCTCTCAAAAATAAATAAGCATTAAAAATTTTAAAAAAAGATATCAAAAACCTGCATTTGGGGACACCTGGTCGGCTCATTTAAACATCTGACTCTGTTTTGGCTCAGGTCATGATCTCATGGTCATAAGGTCAGGCTCCTCACTGGGCTTCACACTGGGCATGGAGACTGCTTAGGAGTCTCTCTCCATCTGCTCTTCACCCACTTGCACTCTGCCTCCTTCTCTCTCTCTCTCTCTCTCTCTCTCTCTCTCAAAAAACAAAGCAAAAGCAAAAACCTGTTATTTGTCAAAAGTCATTTTAAAGAGTCTTCCTGAAGATGAAACACATTTTGCAAGAGAATAGGAACAATAACTATAAATGATAAAAGACTCAAAAATTAACTTGCTTAAAGAGAGAGTTCATTATAATAGAGCTGACAAGGCAATCCAGCTACTTCCGTGATACATAACACTTGAGAATCAGAATACCAAGTGATGGCCTTATACCAAAGCATGTTAAAACTTTAGAAATTTCATATAATTCCTGGAACAGTTACAGCGTTTATCCAAACAATGCCACCTAAGGCTTATTATTTATTTGACAGCGTTTCCCAAAATACTTAACATACCAAATTAACAAGTAATTAATCAAAAAGACTTCATTTAAAACTCACATCTCATGAAGTTTTAAACGTAAATCTCAGAAAATTGTAAATCTCATGCCAAAGTAGGATTACAGATCATGATAAAACTAGTATTTACATTTAACCAAGGTGGCAGTAAGGGATTTTACAGGAAGTTATATGTAAAAACTTAGCTTTTTTAATATTGAGGAAGTTTTGTTGTTGTTGTTGTTTATTTTAGAGAACGTGAGCAGGGGAGAGGGAGGGAAAGAATCTCTATGGTGAGTGTGGAACCTGATGCAGGGTTCAGTCCCACAAGAGCAAGAGCATGACCTGAGCCAAAACCGAAAGCTGGATGCTCAACCAAATGAGCCATGTAGGTGCCCCATATTGGGGAAGTTTTAACTATTCTAAGTAATCAAATATGAGGAATACAAGACATAGAAACCTGGGTTTTCTGAGCAGTTAAAGAGAAAACAATTTTGTTTATAATTCTGTATTAAGAACAGGCCCACAAATAAAAACACTTTGTCTTTTTCATAAAGAAAGTAGCAGAATGTGAGTCTTATATCAGTGTATTTGTAAAGCCCATTCATTTGAACTTTCGTCCTAACCACACATATAATTCCTTTGCAAAGACTGCCCTTGACAAACCTTGAGAGCTTTCTTTTTCATTCATTAGATTTTGTCTTAAGCCTTTTCTCTCTAAATAGCCAATCTTATTTTAGGACAAAATTACTTTCTCTTTCCTCAACAAAACATATTTCCATTGCGTTTATCTTTCTCATACGCCTCCTCCTTTCTTGATGCTGTTTTGCTTCTCCCATCATCCCATCTGTCTTACCCATACTTATCAGAACTTTGATCTCAGAAACCTTACTTTCCAGTGAAAACTAAGCAGTGGCTGATGTGGTAATGTTGAGGTTCAGAGCACGTGGTCAAGAGAGAGTTCTTGAGATGTCTTAGGTGTGGAAAAGTGGTTTTATTAAAACACAGGGACAGGTCCCATTGGCAGAAAGGGCTGCATTGGAGACATAAGGAGTGACAGATTATGTACTTTCACATCGCGAGGGTTAGGGATTAGGTGGTCTCTAAGGAATGTTAGAGGCAAGGTTTCCAGGACCTGAAATGGCTAGCTGTTGTTAAGAAAACATCATTTAATGGGGCACCTGGATGGCTCAGTCAGTTAAGCGTCTGACTCTTGGTTTCAGCTTGGGTCATGATTTGAGTTTGAGCCCCACATTAGGCTCTGTGCTGCCAGTATGTAACCTGCTTGGGATTCTCTTTCTCCCTCTCTGCTCCCTGTTTCCTCCCTCTCCCTCCCTCCCTCCCTTCCTCCCTCTCTCTCTCTCTCTCTCTCTCTCTCTCAAAATAAATAAACTTTAAAACAATTTTAAAAAAATAAAATGTTGTTTATTACTGTTTAGTAAAACCTCAGTCATTAGATCCTTCAGATGTGTTATCAAAGGGTCATAATGCTTGAGGATGTTTGCCAACATATATCTTGGGGGTAGAGATGAAGGAAGTTTCCAGATGAAGTGGCTGGACCTCGAGGGTGTCATGTTAAGCGAAATAAGTCAGGCGTAGAAGGACAGATACCATATGTTTGCACTCATAGGTCTCACAGGAGAGCAGGAGAAACCTAATGGAGGATCATGGGGAGGGGAAGAGGGAAAAAGAGTTGGGGAGAGAGAGGGACGCAAAACCTGAGAGACTATTAAATACTGAAAAAAAAAACTGAGGGTTGAAGGGGAGCGGGGATGGGGGTGCCGGAGGGCCGCTCCAGCTGGTCCAGGGCTCCCTGAAGGGGTAGTATCGGAGGAGAACCATGAAGAGACATTCACGCAGTTACTTTCTTGGTCCAGCCCAACACTGTCTTATCCTATCTCCTATCTCCTGTATCTACTCTCTCGCCAGGTCTTGGGCCTTTATTTATAGACTTATGACATCAAAAAGGTGGAAGTTTTACAAATAATTCTCAGTGATAAAGATGCTTTGAAAAGGGTGCAGAAACAGGTTTTACAGAGGCATTTCTTCAGGACTATTCTAATTACAATGAGGTAACCTACACATCATAGGGTAACAGGATATTCTCAGTGAAAAGCAGATAACATACACATTTGTTTGAACCAGTAGTAAATCTTACAACTAAGAAGATAGCAGGATGTTTTCAGTGAGAAGCAGATAGCAAACACATTTTATAACAATGATGCTAAAATTCAGTCACAGACAGGGCTAGGGGGCATTCCGTCTGGCTCACAAGAGGAAGAATGTATTCATGATGGTTAGTAACTAAACCTTTTGTCAACCTTGTTCTTTGATGTTGAAGGTGTAAGCGCCATAGACACCCTAGACAAGCCAGCCTTTGCATATGAGTTTAAGTTGTAACTCCTCTTATCTATCCTCATAATGGGCACCAAATTAGCATATGTATGTGCAGCAGCTTATGCCTGGCTCTTGTTTGTTTCTATTTCCTAAGTTAGGCTTTCTCTCTGGGCAAGGGTAAACATTATCTTTTAACCCCCTTCATTTTCATGTCTTAAGTTTGTGAAGTTCAATAAAGAGCCTTTCTACAAACATCTGCAGTGCTTTGTTTAACTTCCTCCTCATAGAGGTGGGAATATGCTTCTTCCCATGAGGTATGTGGGGAATATCGGTCTGACTTGGAACATTGTGAGGCCTAATCAATAGCAACAGGCTTAATTTTACACGAGCAATGAGTTTACAGAAGGAGATGCCAGCTTCCACCCCTGTGGCAGGAGCCGTGCAACGTCTACCATTTCCTTACTGTGACCATGTCATCCAGCAAGGCCGGTGCGGCTCCCAGCAAGGGGGGAAAAGAGGTGATAGTGATGGAGGAGGGCACTTGTGGGAAAGAGCCCTGGGTGTTGTATGGAAACCAATTTGACAATAAACTATTAAAAAAATAAAAAATAAAATAAATGTTTTTATTTACTTATTTTTGAGAGACAGAGAATGTGCACCTGCCAGGGAGGAGTAGAGAGAGAGAGAGGGAGACAGATAATCCCAAGAGAGGGAGAAATGAGATATGCAGAGGCCCTATGAAGGGGCTTGAAGTCAGGAACTATGAGATCATGACCTGGGCAAAAATCAAGAGTTGGAGGCTTAACTGACTGAGCCACCAGGCAGCCTTGCCTTCAGTGTTTTATGTAAAAAGGCATCACCATTCCTAAGGTCATCTAGGTTTTCTTTTGTGTTTTATTGTCTAGGAGTTTCATAGTTTTACACTTTGCATTTAGGTATCTAGTCCATTTTGAGTTTTTTGGTGACGAGTATAAGATCTTTATTCTTGTGTGTGTGTGTGTGTGTGTGTGTGTGTGTGTGTGCGTGTGCGCGTGTGTGCGCGCGCGCGCGCCCAACTGTTCCAGCACCATTTCTTGAAAAAAAATCTTTCTTCCATTGTATTTCCTCTGCTTCTTTGTCCAAGATAACTATATTAATGTGGGTATGTTTCTTAGCTGTCTGTTTTGTTCTAAGGATGTGTGTGTTTATCCTTTATACCACACTGTGTTGATTACTATAGGTTTATAGTAAATCTTGAAGTTAGGTCAATCCTCTGAGTCTTTCTTTTCTTTCAGTATTATGTTGGCTACTTTGGCTCTTCTTTGCCTTTCTATATAAACGTTCAAACCAGTTTGTCAGTACCTACAAAATAACTTGCTGGGATATTAATTGAGATTGCATGGAATTTATAGATCAAGTTGGGAAGAACTGACATCTCGACAATATTGAGTCTTCATGACTATAGACTATCTCATGGATACATGACCATAGACTATTTCTCCTTTTATTTCTTTGATCAAAGTTTTGTGGGTTTTACTCATCATATAAATAATATTTCTACTTTACTATATTTATGCTTAGGTATTTTATTTTCTAGAGTACTAATGTAAATGGTATTGTGTTTTTAATTTCAAATTCCACTTGTCATTGCTGTTATATAGGAAATAATTGACTTTTGTATATTAACCTTGTATCCTAAAACCTTGCTCTAATAACCTTGTTTGTTATCTATCATTTATAATTTTTTTATTATTTCTAAGAGGTTTTTTTAGGAAATTCTTTCAGATTTTCCACATGGACACATCATCTGTGCACAGAATCAGTTTTATTTTTTCCTTTCTGATATGTATACCTTAATTTCCTTTTCTCATCTTATTGTATTACCTAAAACTTCTAGTATGATGTTGGAAAGCAGTGTGGGAGGGGGTATCCCTGCCTTGTAATTGATCTTATTAGGAAAGCTTGGAGTTTCTCACCATTAAGTATGATTACTCAGTTGTTTTACAGATAACTTTTATCAAGTTGAGGAAGTTCCATTCTATTCCTACTTTACTAGAAGAATTTTTATCATGAATGGATGTTGGATTTTGTCAGTTGTTTCCTCTGAGTCTATTGATGGGATCATATAATAATTCTTCTTTTTCCTCTTCTTCCTCTTCTGCTTTTGCTTCTGCTGCTTCTTTTTTCTGTCTGTTGCTGCTATGGATTACATTTATTGATTCTCACATGTTGGACCTGGCTTATATACCTGGGCCCATTTGGTTATGCCATGTAATTCTTTCTGTACAATGTTATATTCAATTTGTTAATATTTTGCTGCATTCCTGCTTTTTCCACATAGACATAGAAAAGGAATCTGGGCCCATGCTACAGCTTTCAAAACAGAAATCAGAGAGGAGAATGTGATCTTTCTTCTACAGACCAGTCCTCACTAGCCAGATCATTCCAGAACTATGAAATACATGGTTTTGGTTAAGAATCTTGAGTGCTCTATCCTGTAGACAGATGCTGATTAAATCAACAGGACTACAAAAATAAGACCTTTAAAAAGTTATTGGATACATTTTTCACTCTCTGCTACACTGTAAATTGCTGTGAGGTAAGAAAGAACTCACAAAGTGGGGCAAACACGCTGAAATAGAACTCTCTATACCTTTAGCTTTAAACATGTGAATCATGGAGTTGCAGAAATAAGAGAAATACTTTTGACTTTAGAAGCCACCTTAAATAATAGGTCAAATACTAAACAATTTTTTGGCTTTTCTGAAAATGTGGCCTGGCTGATTTTGTACCTGATTTATTAAATCACTACCTTGGATTTAAATGGTAGAAAGTTGGTACCCATGTATCTTTTTGAAATGGATTGAATTTACATGAGTCTTTTTTCTACCTAGGTGCCTAAAATACTTTACATTATCAAAATATTCCATTAAATGCCCTATTGAAGGGAATAGGGACACCTTTCAATGGGAGATAGAAGAACAAGAGGTAAAATAATATCCATCAGATTACAAAACAAATTATAAGAGGACACTTGAAAGAAAAAAGAGGTTATCACATTCTCAAATGGAATATGTTTTATGTGACTGAAGAACCGCTGAATAGCTGTTTCTGCTCTAAATTATCTTTTATTTCACTTCTTCTATTCTGCCTGAAATTCTGCCAATTAGAGACTCATTTTAGAGAATTAAGTCTTATATAAGAACTCCAGGGCTCTGAGCCTCTTTGTTGTTCACACATCTAAATGGTTTGGTTTTATTTTATTTTGTTCCTCACTGAGCTGAACTGTGCTCAAGGCACTGATAGTGGCCGGGGTCTGAATCCCAGATGCCAGGCTAAAACTACCGAGGGACCTATCTTTAAATGAAACAAAGCCACAAAACAAGCAAAGATCAAAGCCGAAGCTCCTCACCCTGCAAAAGACAATTACATCAGAACCCTTGTAGATGGGAGGCGCTCTTGGGTTTTGTTTTCTCTTTAAGGTTTCCAGGATGATTTTAACTTAACAAGGTTGACTGAGAACTACTCTCTCTCAGTCCTGAGGTCCAGATTATACCCTTCTCAATTAAATTAGGATATCTGAAGCAAGGGAACTAGGCATTGGTGTTTCCCCCTCCAAAGATCCCAAAATAATTCCACTGTGCAGTGCGGTTTAGGGAATACTGCTCTTGAGCTTACATCAGAATGTCCTGGAGGACTTGTTAAAATGAGATGCTGACCCGCACCCTCAGAATTCCTGATTCAGCGACGCTGGAGAAGGGCCTGCGAATTTATTTTTTTTAACAAGTTCCCAGGTGGTCCTGGATAATGCAAGTTTGGGAATATAGTAGGTAAGATCACTTTGGAAGCCTGTTCAGTATAAACTGCTAAAGATGGTTATACATGACCTACCCAACAAGTGTTCCTCCTACAAAAATGTATATTATTATATATTAAATTGTACATGTACCAGGAGACATGTATAAGAATGTTTCTTTGCAGTATTATTTTTAATGGCCAGAAACTAAAAACAAACCAAATCCCTGCCAGTTGAATGATAAAACAATTTCTGGCATGTTCAGTGAAATAGCATACAGCAATAACAACAAAATAATGAACTTGTATGTCTAGACAAAACAGTCTGGATTACTCTTTAAAATGTGATATTGAGCTAAAGGAACTAGCCTCACGCACAAAATATATACAATATTGTTTCATTTATGTAAGTTCCAAATACTGGAAAAGTCTTTAAAAAAGCTATTATTTGGGAATTTATACTGCAGGTTAAAACTACAGAAAAAATCAAATATGTAACTGCCTTAGTTTAGATAGCAGTTTCCTTGGGGATGACAGAATATTTTTATTGGGAAGTGTTTTGTGGGAGCTTCATGGAAATGGCAGTGTTCTGTCTCTTGGGAGACGGTTATGCAGATGTTTTCTTTATAATAATTGCAAAAAACTGGTATTTTTCTACTTTGGTATATGTCTATAATAACTCACAATAAGCCATAATCAAACAGCAAACAATAAAATTAGGAAGGTTGAATCACTAGTAAAAATAAATAATTAAATAGAATCAACACTAAATTAAGAGCTGAAACAAGACAAATTTCAAGTCATCTATTGTAAGAAAAATTTTACTGAAATCAACTCTATGAAATAAATAGAGAATATTTCAATTATTTTTGTTTGGAAAACTAGACGAGAACTAGTTTCGTTGATTTTGATCTTTTGGGGGGAAGTGGTGACAACCGGTACCTTACATGTGAGGTGAGCTGGCTGATGCCTGTCGTCCCCATGTGTTATTAGTAGCGCCTTTTCATATTCAAAGTGTCCTGATTTGGACAATAAATCAAGAGGTTATGTGTATTTTTAGAATAATTTTGTTCGATGCCTGAAACATTAGAAAAATATGTCTTTCCAATGATGAATTTTAGTCTGTGTAGGAAGAATACCCAATGGGGTAAATGGAGAATGTCTTATTCATATGTATTTTGTTTGAAAGAAAACATAATGCATTTCCAAAGCTATAGCCTTTCCTTTCTGTTAGAAGCTTTTTTCTTTTCTTTATATCTAAACGGTTTTGCCTAATTTAACAGTCGCACTGAAATTAATCAGTTTGAGTGCTCACGCCCAACCTGCGAAAAAATCTGAATTAAAAATAATAATGATAATAATAATTTTAAAATGTAGAAAAAGTCTGAGTACACCAAGACCCCGAAACCTAAGGATTCAACATCTGCAATGCCATCTGCTTTTAAATACAGATGTCACTTAGAGACTTTTTCCAGTGATCAGTGAAAATTGAAATCATGCAGGAAACAGGCAACAAGACTAAAAAGCAGTTAGGGAGGGAGGTGGGAGTCCAAGCATAGAGGTCTAAGAACCAGTGCTAAGTTTCTCCCGTCTTGAACTTCCGAAGTGAAATCTCTAAGTAAGACACAGGGAATATCAAAATGTTCCATAGTCACATCCTCCATTTCTCCTACCCCCTCAGGAAGGAAAAAGTTAAAGCTTTAGATCAGATTGAAATAACTCAGCAAAAGGTAATAATACTCGCCTAATCCTTAGGGCCTCGGGGATAAGCTCCCACTGACATCAGCAGGAGGTTTCTTTGCAGACAGTTGTGATTCCATCTCAATATGTCTCCACTGTGTTATTTAGAACACTGCCATTTTAGGAAGGGAGCTTCAAAGACCTCACCTATCAGTGCTGGGAAATTGGCCATCTGAGTCCCAAAACCCCCGATGCAATGACCTGCTCCTGCTGTTTCTGAAGGATGCTGTTTGAATTTTGTATCTGCAAGGGAGAAATAGGATGAGAGTTTGCCTGATTCTGGAAAACTTGCTTTCATGACCATTGTCAATTTAAAGGTGTGAGGACTGGCCAGTAGATATGATGTTGCTAATTGGAGGAGCCACGATAGAATTCAAGCCATGTTTGCACACACAGGCTGGTTAAGGGAGGAGAAACTAGTTACCTTCAGCCACAGACTTTTCTTGAAATTGATGTATCAGCCTAGTATTACTGGTTGTAAAAAATAAAGCCCATTTAAGCCACTTTAAGTTAAGGTAAATTTAGTTTAAAATATGGATAAATAATGAAATAAGCCAACCTACCTGGGAACAGACATCAGAACAGAAAATTCTTTTGTACATTCATTCTTTGTGTTTTTAGGAAATGAGATTCTCCTTTATCTCTGCTTCTTTCTTTTCTCTCTTGTTGAGTTTTGTATGATTTCACATTCTTCTACTGCCCTGACATTTCATTTCAATCATCCACCATCATCTGAATAAAATCCCCTGTATCTCCAAGGGCAACTTCTCACGAGAAAGAATCTAATTAGTCTAAGTCCATCTACACACTGGTTCTTCTTAGGTTTGAATTCAACCCAAACCAAACCAGCTAGTGGTGAGGAGCCACTTCCTTCAAAAGGGGCTGTGAATGGGATACATTATAGAAAAGGTAGGCTGGACTGGATGAGTGCTCCCACAATGTCTAGATAGCAAGTTTATACAAATTAATCAAAATTGTTGTATTCTGTATGGACATGGATAGAGACGCCCAAAGTGCTTGCTCTTCTTCCCTTCTCTTCCAGATCAATATCAGATTCAGGGAAGAGATAACCAGCTGTCAGATGACAATGTTGAGGCCACAATTTGAGATTTCGTTCTCCTGCAATGGAAATGTATCTTTTAATGTTTATTCATTTTTGAGAGGGAGAGAGAGAGAGAACAGGGAAAGGGCAGAGAGAGAGGGAGACACGGGATCCAAAGCAGGCTCCAGACTTTGGGCGGACAGCAGAAAACCCAATGTGGGGCTTAAACCCACAAACTGTGAGATCATGATGTGAGCCAAAGTTGGATGCTTAACCAACTGAGCCACCCAGGAGCTCCCAGGTTTATACATTTCTAATATGTTTCTGTTTAACACTCTTTTCCCCCCAAGTCTGAAGTATGGAGTTCCTTATATATTACACTAATAATGATAAGAATGCATTGGGTTTTGCTAGAAAATGTCAAGATTTCCAAAACATCATGCATTTGGGAATGTATTTTAAGAATATATTTTAAGAGACAGTGGGTAATTGAAATCTTAATCAATACTTGGTTGCCCTGTTTTTCTACAGTTTTAATTTCTTTTTCTCATTAATTTTGCTTCAAAGTTACAATATTTAGTTTATTTTCCTTACTTGGAAAAAGTATTAGTTATTATTTTTGATCAATTCAAAGTTAGTTTTTGCAAAAATTATACATTCTGATATGTGTTTGCTGCTAGAGATTTACACAGGGCATATCTGATCCATTTCTGGAAGAAAATTCCTAATGAATTCAAGGAAGATGAAGAAAAGTTAACAATGCAGTGAATAAAATTAAATTTACCTGTTTCCTTTTGACAAATTACCTTGGCTTTAATATTGCAGGAGCAGAAAGTTTGGTATGCTTTTTACCTTAATTGCCTTAACATCTTATATTATCGTAATGTGTAAAACTTTACATTGAATGTTTTAGGGTCTTCAAGATGTAGTTGTTACCATGTAGGAGTGTCATGAAACTTAGTTTCGTAGTCTATTTATTTTTAGCCAACTTGACTTGTTCCTCAAAAGCTCATGATCTGAGACAGGGCAGGACAGGTGAGCAAGATCTTTCCGTTCCTTAATCTCCAGCCAGGAGATGTCATCTGCAGCCAATCTCTGCTAACTCCATTCTGGGCATGGAAAATAGTTTGGCCTCATACTGGAAACTGCACACTGAGTGTTTCCTGGCTGTGCAGTGCTTGCACATGTCACTTGGTGAATGTGTGGCAATGAGCACTGAAGGAAATGTCAGCTATTAAGGATGGGCCCTTTTTAAAGTGAATAACTGATTGAGGGATTTAACTTTACTCATTCATTTACTTATTGGGCCTTTCACTCAATGAATCAGCAAGTGTTTAACAAGTATTTATTGAACATCTATGTACTAAGCACTCTGCTAGATATGGGGATAAATAAATCAATAAATAACCCAGTCCCTGCTTAAGCTCAGTGGGGAAGACTGTCACAGATCATTTTCTTGTGAAGGCCATCTAACTGTGAGAGGGAAAGAAGGAAGACATAACTGAGGCTGGGGATCAAAGAATGCCTTTATGTGGGACAACATTTAGGTAAAGAAACAACTGTTAAGTAGGCGTTAGGCAGGATGGTTGTGAAGTAGGAAGGACAATTTCCTATTTGGGGAACTGAAAACCAGATTATCTGATCACTAGAAAGCTTTGGATAAAGTGGCTTAAGGCAAGACTGGGCTGTAAAACAAGAGTCTTAGTGACCTGAGTTCATAATCCACATAAACACTGTGGGGCTCGATCTCCAGGACAATGGACAGCAGTTCATGTGTTCTGACCCAGGCATGGCATGATGTCATTTATTTTTAAATTAACACTGGAATGGAATAGAGAGAATCAGCAGTGAAAGTGCAGTAAAGGAATTTTGGAAAAGATTGCAGCAATGGAAGAAAGGGAAGTGAATTGTTTGAAGACCCTTCCAGGAATGTATCCAGTCTGTCAGCAAGTTTTATATTGATGACAGAAGCATAAACCATGAATGGGGTTCAAGCAGTTGGGTGCATTGTAGAGCCATTTGCTGAGATGGGGAAGATTGAAAAAAGAGGGTGCTATCGACTGGATTGAGCCCCCTTGAGTTTGTTTGTTGAAGTCCTAACCTCCAGTGTGAGTGAGTGTACAGGGAAAGCAGGCCTTGTGCAGATGTAGTAAAGGTGTGAGGCCATAATGGGCACATCTAGATCCCTTATAAGAAGAGAAAGAGACATCAGAATTCTCTCTTGCTGTGCCCCATGAAGACACAGCAAGTAGGTGGCCATTGGCAAGCCAGAAAGAAACCAAAATGGTTGAATCTTGATCTTGGACATCTAAGCCTCTGTGACAGGTAAATGGCTGTTGTTTAAACCACCGAACCTATGGTATTTTTGTCATAGCACAGCTAGCCGACTAAGATATAGGGCTTTATAGATTGAGATGGATGTGGGCTAATTGATTTAATGGGTGTGGAACTCACAGTAAGGTCTAAGCCACAGATCAAAATTGTGACCTCATTGTCACTTATAATGATTTGAAGTCACAGATATAAATGAGATCATCCAATGCTTGTAGACAGATAAAGAGTATGAACCAAATCATGAGTCCCTTATATATACAGAATTTGGTGAAGGAGGTGTAGCCTCCAGCCAAATACATTGAGAAGGAGTCCCCATTGAGAAGGACTTTGTGGTATTAGTTAGGGAAGCCAAGAGAAGAATGTATTAAAGCAGAAGATAATAGTCATTTATGGTGAATATTACTGAAAGGTTAAATAAAAGGAAGGTAAAGAAGCTACCATTAGATTTGACAATGGAAAAATCATTGACGACCACTAGGAGAACTGTTTTGGTGTAACGGTGTAGTAGGATCCACATTTAAGTGAATCAAAGTAAAGGAGTAGAGGCATCTTGCATAGATGTGTGTGTGTGTGTGTGTGTGTGTGTGTGTGTGTGTGATAGAGATATCTGACTCTGAAGGAAGCAGAGTAATAAGAGGGTAATTGATCTAATGTGCATTAATGACTCCCCTAGGGGGAATCAGGTCTAGGAAGAGTCAAGTAGTTGCTCCTTCATCAACTACTGAATATATCTCTATATTTAGTACCTTAAACATTATGTAACAGAATCTTTCAATACCATTTCTTATGGAAAAATTACTTTTGATATAATTATTTTGGGGTTAAGTTTTCAAGAAAGCACGTCCACTGTTATGGCATGAGTTGTCTATAGTTCCATTTCTTTGAAAATGGAATCCTTTTATTTCCTTTTTCCAGTCAGGAAGTAGCTTTGTGCCACCTGAATCCTGGCTGCTTTGGTTGGGTCCTTGTGACTTATTCTTCCAGAACTTTGGAGCAGACTTTCTGCCTCTCCAGTCCTTTGCTTATTTCCTGCTTTCAGAATTTCTTACATGGACCTTGGTCCATCTTTGCTGAATTGTTTCTGCATATTTTTATTATCATCTCCATGATGACAACTTGACTTTCTGGATCATGTTCCATCACCTAGGGTCTTGGCCTCCTTTGAACACCTGCTCTGATTTTTCTTCATCATGGCATCCAGTCTGCACATGGGTTATACACACAGTGTGTTGAGTTCTTTAAGCCTAGGATCTTTCCTGTAAAGGTTGCTGTGGATACTAAATTAAATATTGGCTATTAGCGGTGGCTACAATTATGTCCAGTGGTGACCTAAATATATTATTTAGCTACCTTTATTTTCCTTCTCAGATCTGTGATTTAGTTTTTATTATATCTCCTTGAGTCTAAATAACAAAAGGTTGATCTTTAAATCTTTCTCACTCTTCATTTTAGAAATTAATAAACTTTTAGGGCATTTGTGAGTTTGAGCCCCGCATCAGGCTCTGTGCTGAAAGCTGAGAGCCTGGAGCCTACTTCAGATTCTGTGTCTCCATTTCTCTCTGTCTCTCCCCCACTTGCTCGCTCTCTCTGTCTCTCTCTCTCAAAAATAAACATAAAAATTTTTTCAAAGGAGAAATTAATAAAGTTTAAACAAGCTTTAACACTAATTTAAACGGTAGTCTGTCCTGATTGTTTTGTGACTTAACTGTATTTTGCAAATAGGAGATTTTTTTAAAAACTTCATAAATGGCTCTTTGGTCATTAATCCATTTACCATTTCTTGTTTCTAGTAGAATTACATTCTATAAAGTATAGGGGAAAACACAGATGAAAGAATAAGGGATATGATCAAGAAAGTGGGAAACAATGTCAGATTTACGACTACATTTTTCTTCCTGCCCTAGAGTTTACCTCACTCCAGTATCAATTAAATGTTAGGCAAGCTGTGTCCAGTAGAAACATAAAAAACCATACATGTAATTAAAAAAGACATTTTTTCACATATATTTCACCTATACAATTTAAAATTTTCTCCTAGAGACACTTACTTTAATAATTCATCTTTACTCACTTTTTTTATTAATTTCTCAGCTTTACTGATATAATTGACATATCATGCAATTCACCCATTGAAAACCTACAATTCAGTAGTTTTTAGTATATTCACAGAATTGTGCAATAATCACCAGAAACACTTTTGGAATATTTTCATCATTCTCAAAATAAACACTAGTGGAATTATCTGTCACTTGTCATTTTGTTCCAGCCTCCTCCCCTGTCCCTCATAAGTCATGAATCTACTTTCTGTTTCCATAGATGTGACTATCCTGGACACTGTCTTTGGTTGTCACTCACAGTGTGAATATGGTTCTTTCATTCAACACAATGCATTTGAGATTCATGGGTGTTGTAATCTGTATCAGTAGTTCATTGCTTTCTATGTCATTATATGGCTTCATCACAGTTACTCATTGATCTTTTAATGGAAAATTGGGTTACTTCTAGTTGGGGTTATTATGAATAAAGTTGCTACAAACTTTCTCACATAGATTGCTGTGGACATAAATTTTAATTTCTCTTCGATAAATGTTTAGAGGTAGCATTGGTGGATCATAGGGCAAGTGTTATATTTAACACCATGAAGAATTGTCAAATTGTTTCCCAAATGGCTGTTCCTCATTACTATCCGATGACACTGTGTGAGAGTTTCAGTGGCTTTGTATTGTTGCTATTGCTTAATATGGGGTCAGTGTTGGTTTTTTTCTTTGCCAGTCTAACAACTGTGATGATATAGACACATTTTAAAAGTTTAAAAAGATGAAATTAATTTCTATAATATATTTTATTTAATCCAATGTATAAAACATGTTATCATTTCAACATGTAATAAATATATTATTTTTAATAGGATTATCAATATTAGTTCTAAATTTGGAAATTTGGTGTTTAGCATTTACATCTCATTTACATGATAAATTCAAGATGTAAATGCTAAATATTCACAATTATTAAAGTGAAGTAGAGTCCTATCAAAACAAAGTTCTGTTTAACTTAAAATATTTGATAATGCTTCAGTTTTTAAATTGAAATTCAAATATATTGAAATAAAATAAAATGAAAATGCCATCATTCAGGTGCACTAACCACATTTCAAGTGCCTCATAGCTACGTGTGACTGGTGGCTAGGAGATAGGAGAGCAGAGGCAGAGATAATCCTCATCCACTGTCACCCACCATATTTGATTGCTTTCCCAATCTCTGAACCATGGGGCACTCTAAGAGATAAAGACTTACTCAAGATTAAACTATATTTATGCTGCCATCTTGGATTAAGTGCCCCATTTTGGGGATCCCATAGTATTCAGTGCTTAGACCTTTTAAAGCACCTACCTCATTATGCTCTAATAGTGGATTTAATTTTTACTCTTCTTGACTTATTCTAAGTTCCTTCTGAACACAACTTATGTCTTTATTTTATTTACTATTTGGATCCTTAGCACCTAGAATAGCACCTAGCACTCTGCAGTAGGTACTCAATGACTATGTGTTGATTGAATAAGAAACAAATTAATGTGAAAATACTGTTGCACTGGTGCAATAACACTTGGTCAAAACAAACAGTTTCCTCTTGCATGTATGGTACTCAGTGTGTTAGCACTCAGTTGAGGATGGTCTTATCTGTATTCAATGGCGAGACTGACATCTAGTTGAATTTTCACTGCCCATTGAATTTTATCAGTGCCAGGGAAACTCTTTTTCGAGCAAGTGCCTCCAGCTCATAGAATCAGTTTATAGTCCAGATAAAGAAACTTTCTGTGTGAAAGCATGGGTTGACTTCATAGGTGTTCTTTCCTGTCATTTGAGAACAGGAGCTGTGTCTCTACCAAACCCTGTTCAGGTTCAGGCCCAGGCTCATTGGCAGAAGCAGAGGAAAGTGACAGTGTAGTCCCTGCAAAGTGAAGATCTAAGAAGAGCACAGAGCAGAAGGCCTAGGGATCAGACCTATATTCATAGAAGAGCAAGCCGAGAGAGCGCTGGGGCTGGAGAAGAGGGAAGCAGTGCTCAGAATCACAAATAAGTGTGGCACTAAAGAAGGAGGAGGAGAAGGAGAAAGGTCAAAGAAGGGGGCTGGAGGAGAGGAAAGGAAGGAGGAAAATATAAAGCCTTCAGAGGACAGTTTTCAAAGATGCATTGTCCAAGCCAAAAGCATGAATTTTAAAGAGATAATGAGGATTACATAATGAAAGAATCTGGAACATAGGCAGATTTCTTATTCCTCTCAGGGTTCACAGAGACCCCCTTGAGGCCATATTAGGCCTCAAGACAAAGGCATAAGGGACAAAAATTGATTGGCAATGCAACTGAAACAGACAGAAGTAACAGGACAGGCAGAGACAAAAGCATTAAACCTGTGCCACTTTTATAGACTTGAACAGCACAGTTCATACCAAAGAGGTATCTCTGTACAGCTCACAATAATGCTTCTCCTGTGGTTGAATTTATATCTTATCCAACCAGGGAGAGAGAGGCCAAGGCCTTGGAAAGAGAGAGGATGCTTAGGGTGACTATATTTATTGAGGGTGCAAGGGACTGCTAACTGAACAAAACACTGGACAATAGACCAAACTGGGAAACGTCTCAGGCGACCAGGACACACAATTACCGTGGATGTGTTATCACCTACAGGCTGAGCTGTGTCTCCCCAAAGTTCACATATTGAAGCCTTAACCTCCAAAGTGACTGCATTTGAACATAGGATCTTTAAGGAGGTAGTTAAAGGTGGAATGAGGTCATAAAAGGTAGGACCCAGAGGCCTCATCAAAAAGCAACACTGTGAACACCTGGGTGTTGGACTTCTGGCCGCCAGAACTGGGAGAAAATGCATTTCTATTGTTTAACACCACCTCACTTGTTCCGTCGTATTCAATTATGGCAACATGAGATGACTAACACCACCACCAAGTCAAATCTTCATTTCCTTGAGAGTCACAAACTGGGTAGAACAGATGATCAGGCCGGTGTTGCTGGCTACTGCCTGGCATGTCCCCATTTTAGGGGGATAGTGCTGAAGTGGTCCTGGGGCTGGTGATCAGTTTCTGAATCAAGTGTTCTGTTTTTGTCCAGCTGGTCTTCTTCTTTGAAAAAAAAGAAAAAAAGAAAGGAACAGAATGGAAAGGAAAGAAAAAAAGCCAGGCTTAATTAGATATTCAAAGGATAAAGTCATGGTTATTCAGTCCAAAATGTGTTTCAGAAAAAGTCAAGAATTGAAAGGCTGAGTATAGAAGGAGCCAGGGGTAAGGAGCTGTGACTTTGTTCAAGCAGAAGGTCACCTGTTTGGAAAAGGCACACATTTCTGTTTGGGTAATGGCACTAGTAATCCCCGTCACATGTGTTATGTGTGCTGGGTGTACTAAGCACCTTATTAAGTGTAAAAGACACAAAATGAGTGAGATCTCTTCCCTCTGGCTAAATAGGATATATGTGTATGACAGAATATCATAAATTACTTAAAATGATGTCTTGATATGGGCAAATGTCCATGATGGTGTTAAATATATTTTAAAAATAAGCTTCAGACCATTTTGTATCCTATTTTAAGTATGAAAACATCTATAGAAATCTCAATATTATAAATATAAATATATATGCATGGAAGATTTCTGGTAGCATACACATGAATCCGGTAATGATTACATCTGGCGAGTAGACTTAGGGGGAGAAGTAGGGGAGAAGGAGAGAGTTAATTTCACTAAATACAGATTATAGTTGGTCCAGGAGAAGTTAATGAATTCGCAGTTTAGTTAAAGAAGAGATGAGTAAAAATAAGTGCAGTAAAGTACTCTAAGTGCTAAAACAGAAATATGCATAGGGTTAAGCAAGGACATAAAAAAAGGGAGGGTTCAGTTTTATATGGAATGGTGAGAAATGCTTTTCCAGGGGAAGTGATGCATGAGCTATGTTTTGAAAACTGGGAAATTCAAAAAGGGAACAGGGAATCCGCATCTTGGGGAGAGAGAACCCGAGCTAGGAAACATCACTGAACATTTAAGTATCTTCATGTGCTCCTCCAAATCTACTCTAGGCAGCTGGATATATGGGGGGCAAGGCAGGGAGGTATGGCCATGGATAAGATTGATGAGGGAAGTAGTAATGGGCATATCTAAAAATTTAGTGAACAATGTTGAGAGGTAAATATTATCCTAAGAGCTTTGTCATTATAGAGGGCAGTAAGGAAGTTGAGACAAACTTTGGGTAAAAGTTGAGTGGACAACAATATCAAATAGTAGTAAATCAAGGGTCAGTCCTAACAGGCCTGTACAGAGTTCTCTGCTTCTACAATTATAAGGTCACTCGTTACCTCTGTCACAGTGTTTCGTGAGTTGAAGAGTGACACCCATTCTGGCCAATAGTAGTAAATGGCATGGCTGTCCAGCAGTTGATTACCTTGGGAGCTCATGTAGCGTGAGACACAAGGGTAGATGATTCAATTGCCTTTGCCCCACATGTAGACTGGAAATTGCTTGGTGATCTTTATTAGTCAGTGAAGAAAGTCTTCCAGAGGAAGGGACAGGAAAGGACATTGGCCTTCATCTGGAACATCCAAGGCCCATGGTGGCTGGGCCTTGTACTGCTTCACGATGTTTAACCAGAGAGGACTGGAGAATTTGGGGCAGGAAGCCAGGTAGCTGAGGTCGGCCACAACCAGCCTAGATCATATAGCCATTGAACGAAATAGTTCTTTTTCAAGAGTTTTCTAGGTAACTTAGAACTTCTTTCCCATGAGATTGCTGGGGATGGACATCTAAACATATTCCCATCTGGTTCTACCCAGATCTATTGTTCCCCATAAATAACTCCTTATGCCTAATTTAAAATGTCCCACTGAATTCACTTTTGCTTTAAGGTTAGAAACTAGGCTTTCATTGTTCCATACTCTTACTTAATGTACACAAAAATTCCTTGCTAAAGGGACACTGTGATGATACAAAAATTTGTCAGCAGAATAAAAGTTGTCTGCAAATACCAAACAATAAACCCAAAAAACTAGTGTTAGGCATCAGGCCCACTTGGATTCAAATGTTGGCTTTTCTACTTGTCTCGATTATAGGACTTCAAGCCTCCACTGCTCTGCCACAAATTGGGAAGAATGTGTGATGTACCTCATGAGTTTTAGTGGGAGGCTCAGCTGAGATAGGGCATTGAAAGACCTTAGCATAACATCACGCAGAAAGTAAGAACCTTTAAAAGAGCGGTATCCCATTACTCTTATTTTAAGAATCCATCACTTCCCAATTTTATCTGACAAGTTTTGCTTGCAAATGAACTCAATGTAATTTATTTTCAAGTGTGCAGTTAATGATAATCTCAGGTTCTAATACATATTACTCATGGTAAGTCATCTGAAATCCTTGGGGCCCTTAAGACATACAGTTTTATTAAAATCTGATAACAAAGCACTGACTTTGTATAGGAATCTATTTTTGGTGACTCTGTACTTCAAGTATAGTTAATTTATGTATTACCCATCTTACATCTTAAATTTATGTGAAATATCCTCCTGTAATGATTTGAGTAGCGTGGTATAGCAGAAAATGTGATTTTCACTTTGAGGATAGATAAGTCCAGATCTGTTTCCTGGAAGCATTACTGCTTCCAGGAAAGGATCTTAGATGAGGAAGTGGCCTCATCTAAGATATTTTAAATTCAAACTGAGAAACATTGAGCAGTCACCACATGCCAGTGCACGCCCAACTTGATTCCTACAATACCTTCCTGAAATAAGTACTAGTAATTCCATTTCATGAGTGAAGACCATGAGGGAGGCGTTACATCAATTATCAAACATCACAAGTAGAGAGTAGAGCTAGGATTTGAACCCAGGTCTGTGAACACTCTTTACCATTTGTACTACGCACTGTCAGTAAAATAAGCTTAAAGAAACTCACTTCGCACAGTTATTATGAACACTGGTGTTAAATAACAAAAATTCAACTGAGTAAATCTGAAGATCTAATTGGCTTTATTGAACGATTCATGTATCAGACAGCATCCCACTAGCAAATACTGAGGAGCTCCTTTGAGCTTCAAGAAAAGAAGAGGTTTTTAAGGTCAGAGAGGGAAAGGAGATGAGGAAAGTATTAGCACAGAAGGTATTGTTTGAAGCAAGGTTGCCCTCCAAAGGGGAATCCAAGGGGTCCTTCACTGGATTTCCTCCTAGTGCTGGGCAGGAAGTTCTAGGCTGGCTGGTTGTGTTGTACCCAAGATTTCTTTATCGCCCCCAGAAACCACCAGGGAGGCCGAAGCACGCATGCAAAAGCAAAGGGCTTTATTATGAATTTAGGCCCGGCCACCCTAAACTCGGGCTCACAGACTTCAACAACACAGTGGATCCACGTGGAACGAGCCCCGAACATGGCGGGGCAGGCCCTTTTATGAGTTTGGGAAGGGGGAGTTACAGGAAATTGTGACACAGGTACAGGGGTCCAATCAATATAGCATCACATCATTGACAGTAACTTTAACCAATTACAGAATGGACCCAGAACCCTCAGGTAGGGCGTGACTAGTCTTAACCTCCATCTTTAGGCCTGCCCCCAGAAATGTTAATGATGTTAGCTGGCCTTCAAGGTCAGAGGGGAAACCCGAATCAGATCTACATCCTTACAGTTGAAGGTCGCTTTCCTGGAGGGTTGAAACCACAGGAAAGTTGGGTATTAAATCTTGGATTGCTCATGTGGGCCCTAACATGAGTGACTCCATTTTGGGGCTTTTCTTTTTTTTTATATAAGTTTATTTTGAGAGAGAGAGAACGAACATGCAAGGGCGGGACAGAGAGAGAGGAAGAGAGAATCTGAGCCACCCAGGAGCCCTAATGGGTAGTCTTCTTTTTTATACTAGTGATAATGCATTTCACAGGGTAAACTGTAAATGTTAGCAATTTTTAAATTCTCATTTCTGGGAATCACAGTAATCTGAAATGGAAAAAAATAGTATGTTGGAATTCATTAAATACTCCTAGGTTTCCAAATATACCTAACAGTAAATTGCATGATGTGGACAGACTTAGTCCTGAGAATGTCATATATACTGAAAGCATCAAACTTTTAATAAAGAAAATTAGGTCAATGCTCTCTTAGGTATTGACAACTAGTGAGCAGAGTACAACGCTTAAATATCTGTCTGATGGTGCATTTTACCCACTGCTCGTTTTGTGTGAAATAAGGAAAAAGGGACAGTTCTATTAGAATTTTTCATCATTTCTTCTGTGTATCCTCATGGCTTTATTATTCAAGAAAAGTATGTTCACACTGTTTTCTTCTCTACTTTCCCTCCCTTCATACTGAACATTTTATTCTTCATGTTTTCCTCCCTATCCTTAACATGTCGCCTTTGGGTAAAACTTAATGAGTTCTTTACATTAAAGTGAAAACCAACACCATTTGCAAATACCCCAGATTATGCCAAATAAGATGGCAGTTTGCCATACGTATTTTATTTCTTTTTTTTCCATGTTTATTTATTTTGAGAGCAAGAGAAGGAACCCAAATGGGGGAGGGGCAGAGAGAGAGGGAGAGAGAGGATCCCAAGCAGGCTTCATGCCTTCAGCACAGAGTCCTACGTGGGGCTCAAACTCATGAACCCTGAGATCGTGACCTGAGCTTAAATTAAGAGTCCACCACTCAACCCACGGAGCCACCAGGAGCCCCTGCTGTACATACTTAAAATGGCACATAACTATTAACATTGCGGTTTGCTTAACTTCAGAAATAGAAAAATAGCCACATTGTTACATTTTACTTTACACTAAAACAATTGAAAGAACTGATAATTAGTGAGCTTTCCCCCAAACCCTGTCAAGTCCTTAGGTTCAATCAACACTAAATTACGCAGACGAACAGAGAGTAGAGGTGGTGTGGGACAGTGACAGGTTCTGCTCCCAATCCCTTTGGGAGTGGGCTTCCTCTGCCCATACATTTAGAATCTTGTCCGTCACGGGCGCCTGGGTGGCCTGAGTCAGCAAGCCTCACATCGGACCTCTGTGCTGACAGCTAGCTCAGAGCCTGGAGCCTGCTTCGGATTCTGTGTCTCCCTCTCTCTCTCTGACTCTCCCCAGCTCACTCTCTGTCTCTTTCAAAAATAAAATAAAGACATAAAAAATTTTTAAAAATAAATAAACATTAGAATCATGTCTGTGTAACCACCCCCCACCACAGCCCGGGTCTCCCACAGATTTTTGAAGAGCCAAACAAAACAAAACAAAACAAAACACAAGTGTTTAGTATTGCCCAAGGAGCAAAATTAAGCCCAGTTCAGCTCATGTGTAATTTTGGATTTAGTGTCCCCCAGCAATCTCTGATAGGTGAATGCCCCTAGTAGGTGAATAAGCAGTTAGGACATCTGATGAGGGTTAAGACAGAGGACATGCTCACCATCCAAAAGTGTGGTAGATACGTTGGGGTTTTCAAAGTACGCTTTATGTCATACCTTACTACCACTGCCAGAAGTCAGCACCTCCGCTTATTTTCATTCTATAAATAATAATTGAAATAGCCAAAGTGAGCTCTTTTTTTAAATTTGATTTTGACTCTCTTTTCTAAATGTCTACATATTTTGGAAAATCAGCTAAAATGTTAAGTATTTGTCCAACACACTCTAAATTAGCATTTTCTACCTCTTCTTCCCTCTCTCTCTCCCTTTTCTTCCCCCTTCTTTTCTTTCTTTCTTTTCTTTTACTGCTTTCTTCTCTCTCTTTCCTTCTATTTCTTCCTTTTTACGCTTTCTGCTTTCCTATCTTCCTATCAGCATTTTATTATTTGTGTTATTTTATATTAAATGATTATACTATTTATTTTATACTAAATTATCAGACAAAATCTTATCCAAGGACTGTTAATCCAGCTGACCATTAGGGCGTTTAGCCTACTCATGAAAAGCTAATCAAGGAAACCTTAAAATGATATTTTTTAAATGTTTGTTTATTTTTGAGAGAGACAGAGACAGTGTGAGTGGGGGGAGGGGCAGAGAGAGAAGGAGACACAGAATCCAAAGCAGGCTCCAGGCTCTGAGCTGTCAGCACAGAGCCCGATGTGGGGCTCGAACCCATGAACTGTGAGATCATAATCTGAGCTGAAGTGGGATGCTTAACCAACTGGACCACCCAGGCTCCCCAAAATGATATTTTAAAAATACTAAACAAATCTTTGGTGTAGTGCTACCATACACTTAAGAAAATAATGACTATTTCAGGTCTTTTTCTCCATTGTAATGTAGATTTGTGGCCATACTTGAGACAGCAGGACATCCTCAGAGTCACAGTCTTCTTCAAATTACAAGATTTTTGTTAAGGAAAGTAAGCAGAGGAAATGACCTTGCTCACAAAGTCTGTGTGAGACAGACCTGAAGAGACTGTTACTTCCCTATTGTTTTCATCATGGAGATGCTACCATTGAAATGCTGTACATATTTTTCTCCATTCAAGCTGTGCTTCAAGCAGTGTTCATCTTCTCCTTTCTGCTTCACCAGTCCCACGGGTGATAATTTCATGAGGACAACTTTTATTGCAAACTACACTCTTAAATGTAATTCAGGACAAATGAGCTAAAGCCAGGATGCCATTGGTTTACCAAGGCCAGTCTTCTCCCAAAATTCAGGAGCTACTTGTCTCTGTAATTGCCAGTGCAGGGACACATCTTTCCTCACTTAGAAGCACTCACACAGTACCAGATCATTATCAGGCAGGACAGCGTATGAATCTTAAGTTACCACAGATCGATATTCACTGTGCAGTTTGCTCTCTGGTGATCTGGAGGGTCAAGTAGGAAGTAAATCTTGGATTTTTCTTGATTCAAGTAGAGGCCATAAAGAGGATTCAAATGTTAGTGTTCTTTTTGCAAGGACCAACATATTTTAATTTTTAAAATGGATACTCCACTTAAATATGAATAAATGCATAGATTTTGATCATTGGTTTGGGTTTTTCCCTCTAGTGCTAAGCAGTTTTCACAGGCGGTCATATTATGGTTCGCAAGGGGACAAATGTCAAGTAGAACAATGAAGCATTGACCCCTCAGTAAACTCAGTCTGATAGGGAGCATGGGTGCCACCCCCTTTATGTTTAATGTGAAATATATAATTGTGACTTTGGAAGAGCCAGTGCTTTCATGATGGTGAATGATCTTCCTTTTTCTTTGTTTTTGCTCCCGATAATGAAGCTGGATTTGAAAAGAGTTACTTTGGAAAGGTTACCTAAGCCTTTCTTCAGGTGGATTGTAAACAGGTAGTTAAGCCTCTTGCTTGAAAATGAGATGTAAAACAATACAAAACAGAAACAGGATGCAATCTGCAAGAGTTTGATACAGTTAATCAAGTACATTCTGGCCTTTTTCACCTCAGGAAAGAAATAGAGTTTAATAGGTTTAGAATAAGTTAGAAAAAAATCTTTAATTAAGCTAGACTGAGACCAGTTAATTGAGCAACTCTTAATGGCATCTGTGTTTGTGGGCAACCTTGATTCTAGCTGTTTGAATGTTAGCTAAGTGGCATCCAAATATTGGCATTTTAAAAATAGGCGTTATTAAATTCAGATTGCTTTAATTAGCATATAATCACATAATACTTAGCAACATTCATTCATACCATTTTTAAGACTCTGTTTCATATAATTTAAGATGGCATCAATTGCAAGACCCTCTATTATTTTATGAACCACTAAGTAAAACAAAAAGTCTGCCAAAAAAATATCACACAAAGAAAATTTTGCATGTTGCATGAATTATTGGCACAGACTCTTACTGCTTGAAAAGTACTTTCCTCTGCTCTAAGGATCTTGGTGGTTTCCCCCGAATTTCACTGTGGTGCCTAACATGTTTGACACAATTTTTCATGTTTCTCATCAACAGAATGTATCACAGATTCATCTACTAACAGGTGTTTTCCTTTCTTCTGTCCTATACAGCACTTGGTCATTGTTTTGAAAGAAAATGTGGGATTGTGGTTATTCTCCCAACAATGAATATTGGCTTCACTCATTTCCCATGTTATTTTGAATAAGGAGAAACTTTTATATTTCCATGAGGAAACACCATATGATCTTTTAATACATTTTAAGTAAAACTCAACACGGGTAGTCTTGACTATGTTCATAACTCTAGAAATGTGAGTAGCTTTGACCTAGTTCAGCCTTGTAGGAAAAGAAAATAATGGTATGATTGCTTCCTGATCCAAAAATGCCACAAGCATCATGGATTTTAAGATGGATCCTAGGGGCTCTTGGGTGGCTCAGTAGGTTAAACATCTGACTTTGGCTTAGGTCATGATCTCATGGTTTGTGAGTTTGAAACTCATGTGGGGCTCTGCACTGATAAGCACAGAGCCTGCTTTGGATTTTCTCGCTCTCTCTCTGCCTCTCCTTCACTCACATTGTCTCTCTCAAAATAAACTTAAGAAGATGTATTCTTGTTTCAGAGATGTAAAAATATACCAAATATTTTGTTTTAGAATCAATGAAAAGAGTACTTACTTCATTAATGAAAGTATATCTTCACGTTAGAAAAATATAGCCATCTAAAACTATATGATAAATACACTGAGAGCTTAGCTGTCTGAAGGAGAAGACCATAAAAAAGTATTCCAAGCCACCAGGGAGTTTAGTGCTTGAAAGCAAAGTGCGCCAGAGGAAGTGAACAAATTCTAGAACGCTTCCTGCAAATTCAAATCTGTAAAGATATGGCAATATAAAGGGACAGCAATCTATAAAACGGAGTGCTGGTACTTTGCTTAAAGTATTAGGGTGAAAAATAGTAGGGCTGAGAGAGGGAAACTGAGGGAGGCAGTATCAGGAATCACTTGTTATCAATTACTGGAAAATAAATAACAGGAATAAGTTAAGTTCAGTCTCCTGAAAAGCATAGTCTAAGTCAGTTGTTAGCAGACTTTTTCTTTCAATGCCGGGTGGTAAATATTTCAGGCTTTTTTCATTTTTACATTCTCTGTCATATATTCTTGTTTGTTTTATTTTTGGCCACTTTCAAAAAACATGAAAACCCTTCTTGGCTCAGGGCCCCACAGTGAGATGGCGGGCTAGATCTGTCTGTCCAGCCTATCTTCAGACCCGGGTTTATCAGTGGTTGTCCAATTTTAGCATGCACCCGCATCATCTGGAGGGTTTTCAAAAACTGACTGCCACCCCCAGAGTTTTGGATTCAGAGGGTCCAGGATAGAACTGGGGACTTTGCATTTCTAACATGTTCCTAGTTGATGCCAATGCTACAGATCCAGGAACGTACTTGGAAAATTATTGGTGTGGTGGTAACAAGTGGCTTGGGAGCAGAACCTTCAGATTCACATCCTCACCACCTGTAAGAGCTTGGGCAACTTACTGAACTTTATTAAAATCTTAGCTTCCTCAGCTGTAGAATAAGAACCTCCTTTTCTGGGTTTCTATGAAGCTTATTTTATTTTTTATTAATTTTTAAAGAAAAATCCAGTATATTTAGTGTATACTGGATTTTTATTGTGTTATATTGGTCAGTGAACGATATCATAATTGAGCAAGTCTATAATGCCAGAGTCCAGCTCCAGCTGGTCCAGGGTCCCCTGAAGGAGGTGACGGTGTCGGTGGAAAAAATTAGAGACAAGAGAGTTGGAATTTCTTTCTTTCAGCCTGGCATCTCTCTCTTGCCAGATTTTGTGACTTTATTTATAGATTTAAGTGTTAACATGACATCAAAAAGTGGAATTTTTACAAATAATTCTCAGTGATTGATAAAGATGCTTTGAAAAGGGTGCAGAAACAGGTTTTACAGAGGCATTTTTTGCAGAACTACTCTAGTTACAATGAGATAACTTACACATCATAGGATAACAGGATATTCTCAGTGAAAAGCAGATAACATACACATTTGTTTGAACCAGGTAGTAAATCTTACAACTAAGAAGATAGCAGGATGTTTTCAGTGAGAAGCAGAGAGCAAACACGTTTTATAACAATAACGCTAAGATTCATGTATAAACAAGGCTAAGAGGCATTCTATTTGGCTCACAAGAGGAAGAATGTACTTGCTGTGGTTAGAAAATAAACCTTTTGTCAACCTTCTTCTTTGATGTGGAAGGTGTAAGCTCCATAGGTGCCCTGGATGAGCTGGCCTTTGCATATGAGTTTAAGTTGTAACTACTCATACCCATCCTCACAATGGGCACCAAATTAGCAAAGGTATGCGCAGTAACTTGTGCCTGGCTCTTGTTTGTTTCTTGTTCCTAAATTAGGCTCTTTTTCTCTGGGCCAGAGTAAATATTATTCTTGTGTTCTTTAACCCCTTAGGAGAGTCTTTTGACAACATCTGCAGTGCTTTGTT
>PJEM01009800.1:0-29803 GCA_004023845.1 Helogale parvula | reverse complement strand
CACCTACCTCTCCTCTGGTGACCATCAGTTTGTTCTCTATAGTTGAGAGTCTGTTTCTTGGTTTGGCTCTTTCTCTTTCAATTCCCTTTGCCCAATTGTTTAGTTTCTTAAATCCCACGTATGAGTGAAATCACGTGGTATTTGTCTTTCTCTGACTGACTGTCTTCACTTAGCATTATACTCTCTAGCTCCATCCATGTCATTGCAAATGGCAGGATTTTGTTCTTTTTTATGGCTGAGTGATAATATTCTATTGTGTGTGTTTATGTATATGTGTGTGTGTGTGTGTGTGTGTGTGTGTGTGTGTGTATGCCACCTCTTCTTTTATCCATTCATTAGTTGATGGATACTTGGGCTGCTTCCGTAATTTGTCTGTAGTAAATAATGTGTTTTTTTAAATTTTTTAAATGTTTTTTATTTTTTTTTGAGAGACAGAGAGAGACAGTGCAAGCAGGGGAGGTTCAGACAGAGAGGGAGATACAGAATCTGAAACAGGCTCTAGTCTCTGAGCTAGCTGTCAGCACAGAGCCTGATGCGGGGCTTGAACCCACAATCCACTGGATCATGACCTGAGCTGAAGCCGGACGCTTAACGGACTGAACCACCCAGGCGCCCCAGTAAATAATGTTTTAATAAATACCAGGTGCATGTTTTCCTTTGAATTAGTGTTCATGTATTTTTAGGATACGGGTTTTGTGAAGTTTAAATAAGATAATATTTGTAGAGCATTTATCACAGTGCTTCACACAGGGTACTTGCTACATCAATGTTTGTGATTATTAATCCTATCAGGTGGGAAACCATGTTGAGAGAGCCCAACATGGGATGAAAAAAGAAGTTATAGTCTTTAACCCTACATAGATTTATTTGAGGTGAGGAAAAATATAAGTGAAAAAGTTTGAAAGAAGGACCAGAGGCACCTGGGTGGCTGAGTTGGTTGAGCATCTGATTCTTGGTTTCTGCTCAGGTCATGATCTGGTTCATGAGGTTCTCATAGGGCTCTGTGCAGACAGGGTGGAGCCTGCTTGAGATTCTCTGTCTCCCTCTCTGTGCCCCTCCCCCAGGCGCCTGCACTCGCTAGCTCACTCACTCACTCTCTCTCAAAAATAAATAAATAAACATTTAAAAAAAAAAGATGTCTTAATAGGAAGTAGGGATGTAGGCATTTCTGGAAAAGATACTAGATTCTTTCACATGTGAAAAGGTATGACATTTTTCCGAAGGTGAATTCATGAGATAAATGGCTAGACTTGTAGTCCATGATTGAATGCTGTGATGACCTGTATACAGGCTGCTGGAGAAGCGTCAGAGCTGAGATTTCTTGTGCAGTAGAACATGAAGCTCGTTTATGATGGCACCTGCAGCTAAGCAGCTGGTGATATTTTGTTGTCCACCCCAATTGCTCAGACGATGCTTGAACAATGTCTCTACTACCTGGTACCACTGTTAGAGAGTTGTGAACACTCCTGCTGGTTCTGTTCGGAGTGCAGTCCTGCTGCGCGGTAATGCCGGTAAAGAAGTGCACAGCTCAGCTACCAAAGGCCCCTTTGGAAGTTGTTGGAAGTTGATCCACCTCCAGCAAGACACAGATAAAAAGAGTGTGTTCCCCATGTTCAGGAGCTGGGCTCCCCTCTAGTGTGCCTGGTACATAAAATGTTCTCCCCACAAACAATGAGGAAGAACAAAATGCTTTCAGCATCCAGTGAATGGCACCTGTTTGGCAGATCACCATTAAAAACATCTCTAGTAAAGGCAGTGAATCTGCTTGTCTGTGCCTCAGACTATATCTGTCACATGAGTGAGCATCTTCTAAGACCAGCATTCTCAAATCCAGACAGTGATGTAGGGATAAAGGACCCCAGGCTCTGGGTCATATAATCCTGGACATGCCTCATGGATCTACAGGAAGATCTTGGCAAATTACTGAACTTCTCTAAGCATTGGTTTGCTCTGCATCACTATCTGTTTCATGCTTGACTCTTGCTTTTGTAAAAGCCATCACCCAGAGTCCATTTCTGAAAAGTAAGCCCTATCACTTCATTGCCCATTTACAACCCTCCTGTGGCTTCCATGATGCTTAGAATTTTACACTAACTTCTTATCAGGACCTGCAACATCAGATCACATGGGAGAAGAATTGCAGGTCTTATCACAGAGCTTCTGAAGCAGTTATTGTTTCCTAACAGGATGTCCAGATAATTCTTATGCTCATTAAAGTTTGTAAAGCACTGGCTTAGGGGTTGAGCATCCAACTTTGGCTCAGGTCATGATCTCGTGGTTCATGGGTTCAAGCCCCACGTTGGGCTCTGTGCTGACAGTGCAGAACCTAAAGCCCACTTCAGATTCTGTGTGTCTCTCTCTGCCCCTCCCTGGCCCACACTCTGTCCTTCTCTCTCAAAAATAAACAAACATTAAAAAAATTTAAAAAATAAAAGCAATGGCTTATAAGGCCTTTCTAATCTCCCCATGAGAGTCTAACTTTACACATTGTATCTCGCTTTCATTATACTCCAGATACTTGGTCAGTCCTAGAATATTGGAAGCATAGGGCCTTTGCTCTCTACCTATGATATCCAACACTTGGATCAGCTCATGACCAGGACCCCCTTCTCATTTGTGAGCTTAAAATGTGCTTTCTCAGAAATATTATTCCTTTTATTTTTCTTATTATATGACTCCACCCACTGTAAGAACTGTAGGGACTGGAATCTTAACTATCTTGTTCATTGCTCTATCTCTAATACATACTATATGGTGGTTAAATAATGTTGAATACATGAAGAAATGATATTAACCTCCCAGGGTTATGCTGGGGATTTATAGCACATGAGTATATAGTGGGTACTTACTTATTTAGTTGCAATGTCTTCACTTTTTCCTCCCTCCTTTGTATATACAGTACCGATAGGTATTTGTATGCACAAATAACATGTACAGGCCCTGGCTGTAGTAATCCAAAACATCCCACATCAAGATCTTAAGAGAGGGTCTAATAGTTGTGTCACCATTTGACTTTTCTGAGCATCGGTTTCCTCTGATTCTATCTCTAACAAATTTCTCCAACAAATGGGTCAGCAGCACCTTTAGGAAAAGGAATAATGAAAGACATAATAGAGGTGCTTAGTCTCACAGATACTAAGACATAACTGCACCTGTTACCTGAATCAGGATGGTCCTAGTTCTTAGGGAAGGATAATCTGAGCCGGAATGTGTGGTATAACTGATCATTTACAGGGAGCAAATGTGGAGTGCTGATATTTTGAACCTGTTTAGTTTATTCATTTACTTTTTCTGAAGTTTGGTTGTCAGAACGTGGAACACAGTGTGTGGTAAACATAGCCAATAATCAGGCCATGATTTCTGAAATACTTCACTTCCAGGAAAGTTGGAAATTGCTGAAAGGTTAGAATTGTGGGGGTGAATACAGCCAGAATATCTGCAACTTCAGGGAGTCAGAGGAGTAACGTGTCAGTGAGAAACAGTTTGCAGGGTCTTTGTAGGAGTAAGACCACAGGCTTTGGAGAAATACAAATAGATGTTGGACTTGTCTAGTCATGAGGTAAAACAATACTAAATACTATTGTTTAGTAACTGTGGAATATTAATCCTTCTGGCCCTTGGACTCTCATCTGCAAGAGGTAGAAGATATTAGTACCCCACTCACACAGTTGTAAGGAAGATATGAGACCTGTGTGTAAGCTTCACAGAACACATGGCAGGTACAGCACCTGGAAGATAGTAGTCAATCAATATGCATTAGCAATTACCGTTGTTATTGGGAATCAGAGAGCAGACTACCAGGGCTACATTAATGCTGCCTCCCTATCACAGATGTATGTAAACATCTTTCCAATGCCCCACTTGTCTTCTGTGCTCTCACACCTTTCTCTGTCCCTTTACATTGACCTTCTTTCTCTGGACAGAACTTCTACAGTGAGAGGATGGATGAGTCAGAAACAGATCGAAATGGGCACAGAGTACAAGGAGGATAAAAAATCAAACAGGCCTAGTGTGCCTAGTTGAGATGATAAAAACCTAAGAATTCATTCCTGTGCCTAGAAATGAATACAAATAATTGGCCGCTTCAGGAAGTAAGTGCCACCAGGAAGAGCTGGGGAGCATCTCTGAAAGCAGAAAAAGTGAAGCATGAGGCTAAGCGGAAGAATAGTTTCATCTCCACTGGCATCGTTAACTGCAAGAGCAATTCCCCCTTGGTCTGGCAAACCAAAATGAGATGAATATTCCACTTGACAGGACTTGAAAAATGAAACTAGCGTGTAGCACAGATGGAATAATTTAAATGGTATCAAAATAAGTATATAATTTATCTAATATAGGAAGATAGGCAATGATATTTTATTGCAATGAAATATGTGATTTTAAAAATTTTCTCACCTGAGATAGTGGTTATTATGTTGGTGGTAATGTTGAAATAAATTTAGCTTTTCTCTGTGAGGTTTTGTAAGCTTGTTTACTGTAATGATAATGAGGAATTTCCTAAATATCTTCTTTTCTCACCACTCCCCATGAACTTCTAATTCTGGGCTGTTTATTTCCCAAGAACTGTAGAGCTCTGAGCTACTTAAAACACTTCATTTATTATTCTCCCAATTATCTGGCATAGACATGGGTAAATAATATGTCCAATTTCTGACAAATAAATGTACTGAATGAGCCATTAAAAATAATTTTCTTGTACTCTAACCCTGACATTTCCCAATGAGGTCTAGGAATAGGATTGATTTGCCCAGATACATAAGTATTTTGACAACGGCTAAGGTTCTGTTTTGTTTTCATCTCATTCCAAGCTCCTACTATTACACCACCGCATATTTCTGCATAGAAATGTATTAACTTTATATGACAAATACTGGCAGCTCCAGGGTGTTAAACCTGAAATTTTGGTAGTTGGCCCCAGGCCTGGGGTCAGTTCTAAAACCTGCTAACATATAAGCCAGTGAATGTCACCAAGTCTCTTGACAAGAAGGCTACTGTGCCATGAGCGGCTTTATCAGACAGAGTGTATTAGTTCCTTGTTGCTGCTGTAACAAGTTTACCACAAATTGAGTTGCTTAAAATGAAACAAATATATTATCTTGAAGTTCTAGAGACCAGAAGGCCAAAATCAGGCTCCATGGACTAAAATTGACAGACCTGCAATATTTTTTTAACATCTCGGAGTGAAACCATTTCCTTGTCTCCCCTGGCTTCTGGAGCCTGCCCACATTTTTTGGCTCATCGCCTGGCATCTCTCTGATCTCTTCTGCTGTCACATTTTGATCTCTGACTCTAGTCCTCCTACTTCTTCCTGTAAATACCCTCATGATGATGTTGGGCCCACTTGTATAACCCAGGATAATCTCCTCACCTCAAAACCATAACTTATTCACTAATTCCCTTGCTCAGGTAAGACAGTATATCCACATACTGGAGGAATTAGGGATGGGGCGTTATGCAGCCTCGTGCAAGTCTACTATAAATCTTTCAGTTTGTTGCCTTGGTCTAACCGGCTCATTCCCATAACAAATCTGTGCTGTACCCACTGATGGACAGGAAGGTGGCAGGCGTTTGTGTGTGCTTCCCCAACTCCATTCATTCATTCTGGGCAGGCTGTCTAGTTCACTGTAATCTTACCACAAAACAGCCATCTCTGGAAATACTCACGTAACAGCTTAACCTGTGCAAATGGGTCCTCAGTTCCCATATGTGGGTTTTAATTCAGCTTTGCCACGTTCATAAAGGGTTTGATATTTCTTCTATTCTAGTCTTTGTAACCTGGAGAGTCTTGGGTCTGACTACTCAAAAACGGAAGGTCTTCCATAGACAACTAAAGTCACAGCCACAAAAACCTCATTATGTCAAGAAGAGATTGCAGATTTCTTAGCTAGGCACAGCCCAAGTGCCTGTGTAGTGCTCACAGCCCTCAGGAAAGAATTTAGGTGTCCCTAAAGTTCGCCCCACATTCCATATTCAGTGTTACTATTTTTTTTTAATTCTTTATCACATAAATTGTGATTTGAGAATTCAACATGGATTCATCAAACATTGGCTATCTTCCAGCAATCGCCCTATATTCCAGGGATACAAAAATAAATCTGCCAAAGCATCTAAGTTCAAGGAATTGATTTTTCAATTTAAGGGTTTCTAAAGTATAGTCCTTGGACCTATCACCATCACCTGGGGGCTTGGCAGAAATGCACATTCTTGGGCCTCATCTAAGAATCACAAATTCCTGAGGCTGATTTCCAGTGATGTGCATCTGAACAAGCCCACTGGGGGATTCTGATGCCTGCTGTCATTTGAGGACTAGAAACGGGGCTGCTATGTGAGATAGAAACGTACACGCATGACACACAGCACACATAATCTGTGTTTTGTTTGTAATGCGGAATCCCAAATGAGATGGTTAGTAGAAAAGCTCAACAAGTTTCACATCAAAAGTAACATTTGATCGGGCTGGGAAGGCTAAGAAAGGAGCTTTCGTTGATTATCCTCCCAAGCTTGATCTTCTCTGAAGCCATGGAAGTTCCACATGGCTGATGCACAGTGTATGTGGGTTAGGGTCAGGGTAGGTAAATGCAGGAGTTAAAATGGACTTAGATTTTTTTTTTTCGCAGTGAAAATGGACATATTTTATTTCTACATACACAGTATGGATGAATCTCATAAATATAACATGACTGAAAGAAGCCAGATGTCAAATAATAAAACTGCATGGTCCCATTAATAAAGTGCAAGATAAATTTCTGATACTAAATTTCAGAAGTTAGAATAGTGGTTACCTTTGAAGATCAGAGAACTGATAGCTCCATCTTGCTCCAGAGTATTTCTGGTAACACATATACTAACATGGCTAACTACTTAGTGGGTAATTCTACCCTCTCTCCCAAGTCTTGCTCTAGAAGACTGACAGGTTCCCTAGTCTATCTACCTGATTCACCGGTGAGAGAGGTGGTGGAACTGCTCCAACAATAGTTGATAAAGCAAATTTTCCCGAATGCCCCATGTATATAAGTCTATTTGTTTATACTGTTTTCTCTATCATAGAATTTCCATTTCTTTCCCAGCTGAGAAACCAACATGTGTGATTCAAAACATAAATGGCACTGCCTGGGGCCAGAGACAGAGACAAAAAGGTTTTGTAGTCACACCCATCTTTGACTTTTGGCTTGCCACTTTCTAACTGTGCATTCTTGGCATCACTTAACTTTTTTTTTTTCATGTAAATTCACTTTTTGGTCTAAGCTTTTATTGTATTTCATCAATTTTCAGAAACCATTTCTTGTAAAACATATTATCAGTTAAATAAAAACATTTCAAGAAATATACTATCTTAAAATATACAGATATGGAAACATTTTAATTTCAGAGAAAATTATTATGATTAAAAGTTTTGTGTTTCTGTTTATCTGGGTTTTTTTTTTAATACTTTATTGTCAAATTGGTTTCCATGCAACACCCAGTGCTCTTCCCCATAAGTGCCCTCCTCCATCACTTGAAAGACCTTTCATCTCAAGCTAACATGAAAGACAGTTTTCTTTTTAGTTAGAAGATTCTGGCACCAGTATGACTGTGGATCAGAGAAAGTAGGTATCAGTGGCAAGGACATCAGTTAAAACACTGGGGGAAAGTCAACATAAATGATAAAGACAGATTTAACCTTGGTGGCTAAGAACTTTTTGAACATTATCAAAATTTTTAAACAAACAGAAAAGTTGAAAGAGTTTTCAAGTGAGCACTCCCATGCCCACCAGCTACACATTAGCATTAACATTTGACTTAACTCACTTTGTTACATATCCATACATCCACTTCATTATCCAACCATTCGTTTTATTCTTTTTATTGATTCTAAGCTAAATTTCAGATGTGTGCCTTCTCCCTTAATATCAGGCATGCACGTTGTTCCCCAGAATTCAAAGTTTGATATGTTTTTACCTTTTGAGGTAACATTTATATACAATCAACTGCACCAACTTTAAATGTATGCTTGCTGAATTTTGGAAAATGTCTATACTTATTTAACCTCTGTCAGGACCTAAGACATTACCCTCACTTCAGAAAAAGTATCTCCTACCACTTCCCAGTTAACGCCAATGTGTTCTGCCAGAGACTAACACTGCTCTGATTTTCTTTCATTGCTAGATTTGTGTAGGCGGTTTTAGAATTTCATATAAATGAAATTATACAACATGTAATTTTTTGGATAAAATTGGCCCCACCCAGCAAAATTTTTTTGTGATTTATCCATTCTTTTGTGTATGAGCATATTCCTTTCTATTGCACTATAATATTCCCAAATATACCACTTTTTGTTTACGCATTTTCCTCTTGATGGACACCTGAGCTCTTTCCAATAGTTGGTTAGTATGAAGATAACTGACGGGAGCATTCTTGTACATGTTATTATTTTTTTAATAAACATATGTCCAGTTCTTTGGAGTAAACACCTAGCAATGGAACTTGAGGGCGATATGGTGGGTACACATTCAATTTTATAAAAAAACAGCGAATATTTTCTCAAAGTGGTTGCATTCTATTTACATTCCCACCAAACATCATATAAGGATCCATGTTTTCACTAGTTTTGTACTTGTCAGCCTTTGAATTTTGGCCATTCTCATGAGTTTGTAGTAACATCTATAGGTGGTTTTATTTGCATTTTCCTGATTGGGAAGAATTTTATGTGCTTACTGGGCATTTCTTTATCTTTGTGAAGTCTGTTTTCAAAACTTTAACCCATTTGATTGGGTTTTTTTTCTTAATTGTGAGAGGTTTATTTAAAATAGATATTCTGGACCCTAGTCATTTGTCAGATATATGTTTTGTACTCCCCAGTAATTTGAGAATAAGCATGTATAGTAGACATGGTATTGGCTGCCTAAGTGTATTCAGAATTCTGAGGGTTCTGAGATTAAGCAGGAAAGCATAGATGATCAGTTCTCAATGCCAGCCATGAGGAGAGAAAATAAATATACATATATATATTTTTTTTATTCTTGGCTTTGACTAACACAGTACTTCTGTAAATGGAATGTGTCTTTGTTGACATGGGTTCTTAAAACAGAATTCCAGAGACCAGGTGACTTGAACAGAAAACATTGATTGATTTCCATTTTGGAGGCTGGAAGTCCCAGATTAAGGCACTGTCAGATTTGGTGTCTAGTGATGGTTCGCTTTCTGGTTTATAGATGGCACCTTCCCGCTCTAACTTTGCTTGGGGGAAGAAGCAAGCTGGCTCTCTAGATTCTCTTTTATAGGGGCACTCGTCCCACTCATGAAGGTTCTGCCCTCTTGCCCCAAGCACCTCCTAGAGGTCCCACTTCCTAATACCATCACACTAGGCATTAGTCTTTGAGATATGAATTTTGCAAGGACACAAATATTCAAACCATAGCAAGAGAATAACATAATGGAAACAAATTTCTGAGGTAAAATAGAGACCGAGGTGATCACAGGCCTGGGAGGAAATGATACAGTTGAGAATGATTCTAGATTGCTAGCTTATATGACTCAAGGGCTCAGGTATAACTACAATAAAGAGGAAGAAAATATATATAATACAATTGATTTGGTACTTGCTATCTTTTAAGATTTGAACATGAAAGTGTAGATGTGTAGTGAAGAGTTGGACATAAAGGTCTAGAAGTCTGTATAGAGGAGCAATTCCACTCTTCATCTGACTCCTTAGGAAACAAATGTCCTATAAAGGAAGAGTAATTTGATCAAAATCCCAATGGCAGATCCAGGTCTAGAACCCAGGGCTCTTGCTTCTTTATCTTGTATTTTCCTCACCATCAGGGCACTCCAAGATGGCTCCCACATCAGAATCAGAATATTAGCGCATAAACAGAACTTTATTTGGTAAACATTTAAATCTTTTCTCCAAACAGCAGCACAGCGAAGGGAAAAACCAGATGCATTCCTGCAGTTCATTAACTGCTTTAAAATGCCAGCTGCTGAGTTTTCTCACCAATGGTGATTAGAGGAACAGGATTTTTCAAAAGATGCCAGGTGTAGTTCAAAGTCCTTTGGCTCTTCAATCTTTTGCTCTTTAAAGGAGATGAAGATTTTGTTGCCAACATGGTAAAGCTTAATTGACTATCTGTTATCAAATGAGCTTGCCAGAAACAGATGTCAGCTAAAGCAGATTGCAAAAGTGAGAGAAACAAAGTTATGGCTTTGATCCTTTGTTGAAACAGGTTGGTTCCGTGTTCATTTCCCCCCCAATAGTTTCTTTTATTTTTTAGAAACAAAAATATTTCCAATTGTTCATGGATAATATATGCAAATACATTTTAAGTTAGTATATTGATTTTGTAACTTACAACATTACTAAACACATTTAGTTCTAGAAAATTTTAGTTTCATTTTTTAAAATTTATTCTCAAGGTGGTTACCATACAGTGTAGTGTTGGCTTCAGAAGTAGAATCCGTGACTGATCACATAAAACAACCAGTGCTCATCCCAACAAAGGCCTCCTTAATGCCCATCACTCAATTTCCCCACCACCATTAACCCTTAGTTCTCTATATTTAAGAGTCTCTTATGGTTTGCCTCCCTGTTTTTCTTATTTTTCCTACCCTTCCCTTATGTTCATCTGTTAAGTTTCTCAAATTCAATGAGTAAAATCATGTAATATCTTTCTCTGACTGACTTATTTCACTTGGCATAATAACTGCCAGTTCCATCTACATTGGAATGATAAGATTACATTCTTTTTCACTGCTGAGTAGTATACCCTTGTATAAATATGACACATTTTCTTAATCCCTTCATCAGATTATGGACATTTGGGCTCTTTCCAGAATTTGGCTATTGTTGATAGCACTGCCATAAACATTGGGGAACATGTGCCCCTATGAATCAATGCTCCTGTATCCTTTGGATAAATTCCTAGTAATACTTTTGGTAGATCAAAGGTAATTCTAGTTTTAATTTTTTGAGGAACCCCACATTGTTTTCCAGAGTGGTTGCACCAGTTTGCATTCCCACCAACAGTGCAAGAAGGTTTCCGTTTCTCCACATCCTGGTCAACATCTCTTGTTTCTTGAGTTGTTCATTTTGGCCACTCTAACTGGTGTGAGGTGGTATCTCAGTGTGGTTTTGATTTGTATTTTCCTGATGCTGAGCAATGTTGAGCATTTTTTCATTGGTCTGTTTGCCATCTGGATGTCTTTGGAAAAGTGTCTATTCATGTCTTCTTCTCATTTCTCCACTGGATAATTTGTTTTTTGGGTGTTGAGTCTGGTAAGTTCTTTATAGAAGCCTGGCTAGGGGGTTATCAATTTTGTTTATTATTTTAAAAAACAGCTTTTAGATTCATTGATCTGTTCTACTGTTTTTTTTTTCTTGGCTTTTATATTGTTTACTTCTGCTATAATCTTTCTTATTTCTCTTCTGCTGCTGGCTTTGGGCTTTGTTTACTGCTGCCTTTCTAATTCCTTTAGGTATAAGGTTAAGTTTTTAAAGTTGGGACCTTTCTCGCTTCCTGAGATAGGTCTGGACGGCAATGTTTTTTCCTCTTTGATGCATCCCAAAGGTTTTGGACTATTGTGTTTTTATTTTCATTTGCTTCCATATATTTTTAAATTTTTTATTTAATTAACTGGTTGACCCATTCATTCTGTAGTAGAATGTTCATTAACCTCCATGTATTTGGGGACTTTCCATATTTTTTCTTGTGGTTGATTTCAAGTTTCATAGTGTTGTGATCTGAAAATATGAATGATATGATCTCAGTCTTTTTATACTTGTTGAGGGCTATTTTGTGACCCAAAAGGTGATCTATTTTGGAGAATGTTCCATGTGCATTTGAGAAGAATGTGTATTCTGTTGCTTTTGGATGAAAAGTTCTGAACAGATCTGTTAAGTCCATCTGGTCCAATATGTCATTCAGAGCATTGTTTCCTTACTGATTTTCTGCCTACATGATCTTTCCATTGTTGTAAATGGAATATTAAAGTCTCATACAATTATGGTATTATTATCTATACATTTGTTTATGTTTGTGATTAGTTGATTTAGATATTTGGGTTTTCCATATTGGGGGCATAAACATTTACAAATGTTAGCTCTTCTTGATAGACTGACCCCTTAATTATATCATGCCCTTCTTCATCTCTTGTTACAGCCCCCCTTTTTATTTGAAATATAGTTTGTCTGATATTAGTATGGCTACTCTGGCTTTCTTTTGATGTCCAATAGCATGATAGATGGTTCTCCATCCTCTCACTTTCAATATGAAGATGTTGTCAGGTCTTTAATGAGTCTATTTTAGACATCATATGCGTGGATTTTTTTTTTAATCTATTCTGATACCCTGTGTCTTTTGATTGAAGCATCTAGTCCATTTACAGTCAGAGATTATTAAAAGATATGGATTTAATATCATTGTGTTATCTGTAGATTTCATTTTCATGGTGATGTCTCAGGTCCTCTGTAGTCTTTGCTGCTTTCCCCTCCCAGACTCCACCTTAGAATCTCCTGTAGGGCTACTTTAGTGGTCATCAACCACTAAAGGTCTGGGAAAGCCTTTATCTCTCCTTCTATTCTGAATGGCAGCCTTATTGGATAAAGGATTCTTGGCTGCATATTTTTCCTATTCAGCACATTGAATGTTTCCAGTCATTCCCTTCTAGCCTGCCAAGTTTCAGTGCAAAGTGCTACTACCTTTATGTGTCTATTCTTGTAGGTTAAGGCCAATTTGTTCCAAGTTGCTTTCAGAATTCTTCTTTATCTTTGTATTTTGTCGATTTCACTATGATAGGTCATGGTGTTGAGCTAGTTTTGTTGATTTCCAAGGGAGTTCTCTTTGCTTTTGGACTTGAATTCCTGTTTCTTTCCCCAGATTAGGGAAGTTCTCAGCTATATTTGTTCAAATAAACTGTCTGCCCCTTTATTTATCTCACTCTACTTCTTCTTCTGGAATTCCTATGCTACAAATATTATTTCACTTCATGGAATCACTTAGCTCTCTAATTCTCCTCTTGTGATCTAGCAATTTCCTTTCCCTCTTTTTTTCACCTTCATAGTTTTCCATAATTTTATCTTCTATTTCAACTATTCTCTCCTTGCTTCCTCCATCCTCGCTATTACTATATCTAGTTTATTTTGCAGTTCATTTTTAGCATTTATTAATTCATTGTCATTATTTCTTAGGTCTTTGATCTGTGTAGCAATAGATTCTCTGCTGTCTCCTATGCTTTTTTCAAGTTCAGGTATTAGTCTTATGACTGTTATTCTAACTTGTTGTTTAGATATACTATTTTATCTGTTTTGAGCAATTCTTTGGCTGTCATTTCTTCTTGGATTTTCTTTTGAGGAGAATCCTTCCATTGCATCATTTTGTCTTTTCTGTGTTTTTGTCTTTTGTTAGGTTTTTGTCTTTTGTGTGTTTTAATAGCTCATTTTGTGTCTTGCCCCTGTGAGTGCTACCATATTAAAAAGGGGTCATGCATCATCCAGGGCCTGGCACTACAGAAAGTGTTTTTAGAGGTGTTGAGTGCACTCTCTTGGTGCATGTTTGGCTGCTCTTTGCCACTGGTCAGTCTTCTACAAAGCTCTTCCTTACTCAGAGCAGTGGATTGTTTAGACCTTCCACCAGGTCTGCTTTGCCTTGTTTGTTGAGGTAACTCTGGCTTTAAGGTATTACTTGTTTAGAAGAGTAAACAGTGACCTTCATGACTTCACAGATATTCACAACCAGGTACAAATAAGCCAACCTAGATCCTACAGTGTCCAAGAGAGGTGCATGCTGTGAGCTCTGTCAGCAACCAGGCAGCACCAGGAGATGCCAGTACAAGGGCGGCACCCAGAGTCTATGCTGCTGGGCAGAGGCAGCAAGTGCAGCCCAGCACAACCCAGGAGGAAAACCTAAAGGCCACAAGGAGAGGCAGGGTCAATGTTTTTAATTGTTATTGAGATTCCAGCTATATATACAGTGTGATATTAGTTTCAGGTGTACAATATAGTGATTCAGCTCTTCCATGTATCAGCTGGTGCTCATCACAGCAAGTGCTCTCCTTCTTTATCCCCATCACCTGTTTCCCCATCCCCCCCACCTCCCCTCTGGTGACCATCAGCGTGTTCTCTGTAGTCACATTCCACCTTGGTTCTGATTCAAATGCCAATAGTTTCACACCTATTATTTTATAGAAGTCTTGAACTTTACCATTCAATTACTAAAACCAAGCCCAATAACTACTTAGTAGACTGGTCAGCAATACAGACTGTCTACCAATTGTATGAGATTACAGATCTGAAGCATTAGTAAAGTTCATTCATTTCTAAGTGTCATTTTAAACCCTGTGGTATTTAAAAAGGAAGTTCATGAATATAACTTTATGATAGGCAGTATTATAAATCCCAACCAAATGCTCCCTCATATGCACAAATTAAAAAATATACAAGCATACCACCTTGAGAAAAGTTGATGTTATGCATGTGACAGCAAGAATTACTACAGAGGTATTCTGCCAGTGAGTAGGGAAGTAGAAGCTTTCTTTAAATTGAGATTCCAAATGAAAATTGAATCAAATTCTAAGCAAATACTCTGTGGTCCAGACCAGCTTCCAAATTCACACATTTTCCTGTCCGGCCTGTCTTTACCAGTTAAGAACTGCCATTTCAGACGTAACTTCTCTCCCCTATCTTTCCCTCACCTCTAACTCAGGTAGAAACGAATGCTCATGTAGAAATCATTTTTATACTTGAAATTACAATAATACATCTGAAAAGTCATTGTCCCTCATCACCTCATATCACCAGCTATCTGGATTTCATCATTATAATCAGATCCAAAATGCATTTAACAGATATCTAAGTGCCAACTGTGGATTATAAACTATCCTAAGTGCTAGGAATATAGCAATAAACTAAACAGAAAGAAAAATCCCTACTACCAACAGATTTATGTTCTCCTATATCTATATAGTGCCTATTCTGCTAGTAATGTGCTAAGTGTTTACATATTCTGTATTGACTCATTTGCTCTCTACCACACCCTAGTGCCTCATCATAGAGATAAAGAAACTCGAGTATGGAGAGGTTAAGTAACACATTCAAGGTCAGAACTATAGTAAAAAATGGAGTTACTAAGGGAGCGGCAAGTTGGCGGAAAAGTAAGGAGCCCCAGTACCTCCATCCACCCACAATTACAAACTGAGAAGAATTAAAAAGCCACAGCTCTCTGATCTCCGAGAACGGAGGTGTGTGAACAGACCCCTTATCCACAGCAGTCTCACGGTTGCCTGAGTGAGTGAGGGCGAACAGGGACCGGAGACTTTAGGGGCTCCGGCTCCAGAGACAAAGCGCCCGCTGGGCCCGCTGAAACCCGCGTGTCCCCAGGCGCACCGCTCCTAGCCGGGCGGGGAGGCCGGGAGACCGGAGGCGCACAGATCCCCCCGACGGCCGCTCACGCGGGGCGCACGGACCTTCACAGCCTCACGCGGTACCGCAGGGCAAGGCAGGAGAGACCAGGGCAAGAGAAGTAGAGACCGAATCACTCGCAGCGTAATCCCTGCAGAGGAGAGATTCAGCCCGGGCCTGAGGGCCGCTGAGCGCGGAGGGAGCTCTCTGCCCCCTTCAGCGCGGGCGGGCAGTCGGACCAGGCGGCTCACCGACTTCAGGTGGAGCCAGGGGAGAACTCTGACTTCACAAACCCCCTATTCGATCCCGAACAGAAAGCCGCCCACCTGCAGGCGATTTTAACTGTGGTGGCAATATTGAGTTGCGGGCAAGGACTTAGAAACTGGGCAGAACTTAGAAAACGCGAGGGTGTGGAGAGACGGGCCCCCTCCTACACTGTTGGTGGGAATGTAAACTGGTGCAGCCGCTCTGGAAAACAGTGTGGAGGTTCCTCAAAAAATTAACAGTAGAACTCCCCTTTGACCCAGCAATAGCACTGCTAGGGATTTGCCCAAAGGACACAGAAGTGCTGAGGCATAGGGGCACATGTACCCCAATGTTCATAGCGGCACTTTCTACAATAGCCAAATCATGGAAAGAGCCTAAATGTCCATCACCTGATGAGTGGATCAAGAAGATGTGGTATATATACACAATGGAGTACTACATGGCAATGAGGAAGAATGACATATGGCCATTTGTAGGAACGTGGATGGACCTTGAGGGTGTCATGCTGAGTGAAATAAGTCAGGCAGAGAAGGACAGATACCATATGTTTGCATTCATAGGTCTAACAGGAGAGACCTGGCAGGGGACCATGGGGAGAGGAAGGGGGAAAGAGAGCGGGGATGAGTGAGGAACACAGATCAAGGGAGACTACTGAATACTGGAGACGAACCATGGACTGAAAGGGGAGGGGGTGATGGTCATGGTGGGGGGCACTTGTGGGGAGAAGCACTGGGTGTTATATGGAAACCAATTTGACAATAAACTATTATTTTAAAAAAAAGAACTATAGTAAATATTGGAGCTGGTATACAAATTCACATCCTTGGTTTTCCTTGCTACTCATCCCATATTTGTTGATTTTAAATAAGTCTGATAAGGCAGTGGATCCCCCAATTTATATCTCACATGAATGCCAGGTTCATATATCCCATTGCCTATCAAACATCTCTCCTTTGATTTCAAACAAATTTTAGTTTAATGTGTACCAAACTGATCTCCTGATCACCCCTACACCTACTTGCAAGCTTTTCTATCTTAATGGAAAATGTCTACATCTTTATAATTGCTCGGTCCCAAAACTGGTTTCTACTATATTCCACATACATCTTGGCTCTACATTCAACAGTCTCTAATGCTTCTTACCAGCCCATTGCTACCCCTTAGTGTGAACCACATCATCTGTCCTCCGACTTTCTGCAGTGTGCTTTATCGATACTGGACTTCTTGGTTTTCACTGACCAGACAAGCTTCCACCTGTGACTTTGGCACAGTCTCTGCCCCCTACTGGGACCTTATTTCCCCAGATATGCACATCTGAAATCTTGCCTTTCCTTCAAACCTCTGTTAAAATGTTACTTTCTCATGGAAGCCTACCATGAACTTGGCATTTAAAACTCTAACATCCCTTTCACTCTTGGTTTCTGTTCCTTCTCTAATTTTCCCCATGACACGAATTCTCCTTTATTACTTTTTCATATAATTTTTCATCTCCTAACAGATTTTATAATTTACTTATTTTATTCATTTTTTCTATTCTGCTAGAATGTAAGCTCCAAAAGGAATATGATTTCTGTCTGCTTTGTTCATTAATGTATCTCGATAACTACAATACTGTCTGATACATAACAGCTGTTCAGTAAATAATTCTTGCATAAATTCAAAAAGACCCCTTTATAAAAAGTCAGGGAAAGCAGCATCCCAGAGTTAGAGAACAATTAAAGAAAAGAACTTAGGTGGATATGACCTTGGCATTTTTATGAAATTGAAACATCAGTGTAGCCTCACCCAGTTACTGGCAGGGAGAAGGTATGAATTTGTCTTGCGGAGGTCAGAAGAAGCAAGGTCATAGAGGCCTTTCTAAGCAAGGGCAAGAAGCATAGGCTTTATTCTAAGTGTCATATGAATCACTTGAGCGTTTTTAAGCAGTGTAGAGGCATAATTAAGCTTAAATTTCAAAATAAAAACTGGCTACTATGTGCAGGGTGAATTGTAGGGAGGCAGATTTGAAGCAGGCAGGTAAGTTTGGAAAAGTGTTTAGCATTATCCACTAAGGTTGAACATAAGTATATCCTATACTTAGCAATTTCATACTTAGTTATCTCCAGGCACTAAATGTGTTAACGTGCAATGAAAGGACAGGCAGAAGAAGGTTCTTAAGAGCATTACTCACACCCGACAAAAACTAGAATCAACCCAAATGACCTCAATAATAAATTGTGGCATTTTCATGCAATGAAATAAAGCATGGCCATAAACACCCTGAATACCAACTGCTTGGAACTACATAAATGAATGTCACAAACATATGCTTACACGAACACAAAAGAGAATATACTTGTGGTAGCTGTTCTCTAAAAATGGCCCCCAATGGACTTGGCATCTAGGAATTCGTATGTTTTTATCGCTGCCTACAGCAGAGAATATCACGTCACAGATGACTAACTTTTACCGTAAGTGTGGTGGAGCTGCCACATGCTGGTTCTAGGGCTAAGCTTTCAGAAGGTTTAGCGGTTGGTTCCTACTTTTGTGTATTTGAGATTTCGGAGCCACAGCTACCCTGCTGGAGAGACCAGTTGGAGAGGCCACATGAAGAAGAGAGGCCGTGAGACTCTCATTAGCTGCCCTCTGACTGTAAATACATGAAAAGCCAGAACAAGAACCACCTACTGAGTCCAGCTAGTCCACAAAACCATGAGAGACAATAAAGTATTATTTTAGGCCAGTAAGTATTTGGATGGTTTTTGAGCAACAATAAATAACCAAAGCATAAACTGTTAACTGTAGGTGGGGTACTGCTGTAACAGAAACCTAAACATGTAGCATTGGCTTTGGACATGGGCAGCATACTGAGGCCAGCAGGGCTCAAGGTTACTGTCTAAGGAGGTTCTAAGGACAGAGAATACATGTTCCGTGGGAGCTGTGATCACGGTGACCAAAGTAATGCATGTGCTGTAATGTGGAAATAGAAACTATGCCTCATAAATGTTGTAGACTTGGCGAAGGGAATTTCCAGGTCTGGTGTTAGAAGCACCGACTACGTTCCTTTAGCTTTACATAATAAAATATAGATACATGGAAACATGAACCTAAGTGAAATGGGTTCTGTTTTTAAACAAACAGAGGAAACATTTCCAAGTTAGAACCTTCTGGGTCCCTGGAAAGACTCTCCCAATAATAAATGGCTTTGGAGGAAATATTAAATCCAGAGTTTCTCAGTTAAAATGTGATCTTAGAAGGGTGCCTGGGTGGCTCAGTCAGTTAAGCATCCGACTTTGGCTCAGGTCATGATCACATCGTTTGTGGGTTCGAGCCCTGTGTTGGGTTCTGTGCTGACAGCTCAGAGCCTGAAACTTGTTTCAGATTCTGTGTCTCTCTTGTTGCCCCTCCCTGCTCATATTCTGTCTCTCTCTCAAAAATAAATAAACGTAAAAAAATTTTAATAAAAGATAAAATAAATAAAATGTAATCTTAGGGTCAAGATCTCAAGGTCCTTTTTAAGATCTCAGAAGAAGCTAGGGTGGCCCCTCCTAGACCCTCTCAGCTGGATGTAGGGGCTTCTAAAACCTTAAAAGTTTTGTTTCCTAGCACCTTAACATTCAACCCAGTGTAGAGAGGGCTCTGTCTTGAATAGATGTGTGGGTATGACTTTTATTAAAAGAGCAAATTATCATTTGAATTACCAGAAACCTGACAAAGTTTTTAAAGAAATTACAGCACTTGGGAATGAAAAGGTGAGAGGCTATTCAAAATGAAAAAAGTCTTTGGGGGGCGTAAATTCTTATGGACAGGAAACTGGAGGGCTAAGAAGGCTATGAAATTGTTTTTTTCTTATGGAAAATGAAAAATGACTCAGAGGCTGGAGTAAAACGTGCATGTAGAATGATACCCATCCAAGGAACAGGATGGGCCTTGATCGGGAAATGGCAACGTGTTCCTGGCTGCAGTTTACATTTGGTAGGCACGAGTGATTGCTGTGTGCTTCCTGTCTCCTCCTTCCTGTTGAAGAGAGGTGACTGTTGTGTCCCTCTTGTCCCTGTGTCATTGCCCTGTATTGGTAGTGGTAAGAATGGGCGGGAGGTCTCTTCAGTTCAGTTCATGTGTCTTCCAATTGGGAGGACTCCTACCCAAATAACTTTAGCCATGCCTGGACCTAATATAGAAGACAAGTTTCTAGAATCCAGCACTTAGCCCCATGCTTCATTAGAGTGAAATTTTAATTTCTGTGTGGGACGCAGTGGGGTCATTTTACGTGTGAGGGTTACATGACTCTTTGGGAGCGCTATGACAAACTAGCAGTTCAACTGCAAAGATGGCTCCCTGGTGAATACTTCCCGACTTTCACTCTGTGCCGTAATTTTCAGGATCTCTTTGATTATTCCTTTACCTACCATCCTGTTCTTGATTTACAGGTGCAGTATCCATTAGTCTCCCTAGAAAAATACTAATTTGAGTTACTTGCCTTTAATGTGACATTCTTCTCTTCTGCCTTGAATTAACTCTTGTTTTACTTAGGGTCATTTTTTTTCTAGGTGTTTGTGTATATGTATTATTTTTCTTTCACATTGCAATTCCCCCCCAAATAACAGCTGATGCTGGATTGTCCATTTGTATTTAAGAAGTAGGCAATAAAAATGCTAACTGGAAACAGATGAAGCTTGTCAAACAGTAAGGTGTCATTTTAAGATCAATAGTTGTTCCCACCTCAAGAACTTTGTATTTGTTCTCTCTAACTGGAAACTCCTTGAAATATATTTTCATGCCTGGTTTCTTTTGGTCATTCCAGTGTCCCTTCAAAAGTCCCATATTCACCCATGCCTTCCCTGATAGAAGTATCTGTCTTGTACCAGCATCACCACACCCATACACACCATCTCTCTCTACAGTTTATTCTTGTTTGGATTGATTACTATTTTAAGTGCTGACTTACTTATTTCATGTGTTTGTTTGGCTGTCATTTGCCCGGAACTGTAAAACCGTGAGATCAAGTTTCTCACCAGCTTTCTGCACCACAGTATCCTCAATACTTAGAACAAAGCAATGTGTACTGAATATTCTTAATAAATATTGATTGAAAGAATTAATGATTAAAGCCCCATTCATTCATCTTCATCCTGAAAGCCTCACATAGGTTTTATAACTCCTCTACTGCAATAAACAATCTGAGTGCCCTAATGCAACTTTAAGAAAATGACTATTAAAATGTTATAATAGATGCTGTTGGTATCTGCTCTGAAACTCTCCCCTTATGGCAGTACTACTAGATTACAAAAATCCAGGGTGAGAAGACTATTTTCAACTGCTGTTTTAAAAGAAAAATGATCTCATACTGCATTGTCTTTCAGAGCAGAAATGAGGCATGTAAGAAAAGGGCACAGAATTAGGTCACAACATCTGTGTTTGAATCAGGGCTCTGTCACTTATTAGTTGTGTGACCTTATTCAAATAGCTTACACTCTCTGAACCAGTATCTTTGTATGTAATTTAAGGATAATAACCCCCACACACAGTTGAAAATCTGTGTGAAAATACTCACACAGTGCATGTCATAAAGTAGTCATTTAATGAATAATTCTTTTCTTACTATACTATGTTTTACATTTAGAAGTATTCTACTATATCTAATTTATAAATCTCTTCTGCTCTTTGTTCTCTACTGTACTATGTTAACAGAAATTACCCACCAAATATGATGCTTGAAAACTTTTACATTTTATGATTTCATACAAATTTTAACATTGTTTTATTTTGTGGTACCTGGGTGGTAAATCGGTTAAGTGGCCAACTTCAGCTGAGGCCATGATTTCATGATTCATGAGATCAAGCCCTGTGTTGCGCTCTTTGATGACAGCTCAAAGACTGGAGCCTGCATCAGATTCTGTTTCTCCCTCTCTTTCTGTCTCTCCAACTCAGACTCTTTCTCTCTCTCAAAATAATGAATAAATGTTAAAATTTTAAAAATTGTTTTAACTGTGAAAACATGCCACCGGAATTTTTATGTGGATTGCATTGATCTATATTTTGCTTTGGATAGTATGACATCTTAATAATTTCATCCCAGTCCATGAGCATGGGATATCTTTCCATTTCTTTATGTCCTCTTCAAGCTCTTTCCTCACTGTCTTATAGTTTTTTGGGTACAGATTTTTCATCTTTTTAGTTAAATTTATTCCTTGGTATTTTTTTTCTTAGTGCAACTATAAATGGTATTGTTTTCTTAATTTCTCTTTCTGATAATTTATTATTAGTGTATAGAAACATAGATTTCTATTGGTTTGTACCCTGGAACTTTACAGAATTCATTTATTAGTTCCAACAGGGTTTGGTGGAGTCTTTAGGGTTTTCCATATATAATATTTTATCTGCAAATCGTGACAATTTTACTTCTTCCTTTACCATTTGGATGTATTTTCTTTCTTTTTCTTGCCTAATTGCCCTGACTAGGACTTCCAATACGATTCAAATAAAAGTGGCAAGAGTAGACATCGTTGTCTTCTTCTTGATCTTAGAGGAAATGATTTCAACTTTTCTCCATTGAGTAGGATATTAGCTGTGGGTTTGCTATATGAGGCTTTTATTATGTTGAGTTACGTCCCCTCTATATGTATTTTGTTGGGTTTTTATCATAAATAAGTATTGAATTCGCCAAATGCCTTTTCTGCATCAGTTGGGATGATCATATAATTTTTATTCTTCTTTTCTTTTGTGTGTGTGTACATCACTTTGATTCGCAGGTGTCAAAGCATCCTTGCATCCCTGGACTAAATCATACTTGATCAAGTGTGTGATCCTTTTAATGTCTCATTAAATTCGGTTAATATTTTTTAAAGAATTTTTGTATCTGTGTTCATCAGGGATAATTTGGTCTGTAATCTTTTTTTGTGCTGTCTTTGTCTGGTTTTAATATCAGAATAATACTAGCCTTATAAAATGAGATTGAAGTGTTCCTTCCTCTTCTGTTCATTGGAAGAGCTTGAAAAAATTGGCATTTATTCTTTGAATGTTTGGTAGAGATCACCAGTGAAACCATCTTGTTCTGGACTTTTGTTTATTGAGAAGTTTTTGATTACTCATTCAATCTCCTTGCTAGCAAGTGGTCTGTTCAGATTTTCTGCTTTTTCATGATTCAGTCTCAGAAGTTTGTATCTTTTTAGAATGTATCCATTTCTTCTAGATTGTTCAATTTGTGACATATAATAATCCTATGCATTTCTGTGATATCAGTTGTAACTTCTCGTTTATTTTCGATTATATTTTTGGGAGGGGGATCTTATTTTCGTGGTAATTACAGACAAAGATTTGTTTATTGTATTTATCTTTTCAAGGAACCGTCTTTTGGATTCACTGATCTTTTCTATTGTCTTTTTAGTCTCTATTTCATCCATTTCTTTTCTGATCTTTGTTATTGCCTTTTACCTACTAACTTTGGGTTTTGCTTGCTTTTTCAAGTTCCTTGTTTATTTGATATTTTTCTTTTTTTATGAGGTAGGTATTTATTGCTGTAAACTTCTCACTTAGAACTGCTTTTCTTGCATCCCATATGCTTGGAGACATGCTGCTCCCTTATTTCCAACCCTCTTACAGAAGAGGTAATCAAGATAGTAAAGTATTGGCATAAAAATGGACACATAGATCAATGGAATAGAATAGAAAGCATAGAAATAAGCCCATGCATCTGTGGACAATTAACCTGTGACAAAGGAGCCAAGAATATACAATATGGGAAGGGCAGTCTCTTCAATAAATTGCACCAGGGAGACTGGACAGCCACATGCAAAAGAGTGAAACTAGACTCAGACCATTCATAAAATTAACTCAAAATAGATGAATGACTTGAATGTAAGACCTTAAAATGTAAAAGTCCTAGGAAAAAAAAAAACATAAGCAGTAAACTCCCTGACATCAGTCTTGATATTTTCTGGGATTTGTCAACAAAAGCAAAGACAACAAAAGAAAAAATAAACAAGGTGGGTAACATCAAAGTAAAATGCTTCTGCACAGCAAAGGAAGCCCACAACAAAATGAAAAGGCAGCCTACATAATGGGAGCGAATACTTTCAAGTTTCATATCCAATAAGGGCTAATCTCCAAAACATATGTAAAGAACTTATAAAATTCAGTAGCAAAAACAAAATCCAATTGAAAATGGGCAGAGTATATGAACAAACATCTTTCCAAAGAAGCCATACAGATGGCCAACATATTCATGAAAAGATGCTCAACATCATTCATTATGAGGGAAATGCAAGTCAAAATTACAATGAGATACCACCTCACACCACTCAGAATGGCCATTATGAAAAAGACAAGGAATAGCGAGTATTGACAAGGATGTGGAGAAAAAGGAACTCTCATGCACTGTTGGTGGGACTGTAAATTGGTGCCACCACTATGAAAAACTGTATGGAGTTTTAAAAATAGAACTACCACATGATCCAGCAATTTGGCTTCTAGATATTTACCTGAGAAAATGAGAACATTAACTCAAAAAGATATATTCATTCCCATGTTTTAATTAAACTGTGTCAGTTTAATTCTCACTGCAGTATTATTTATAATAGTCAAGATAGGGAAACAATCTAACTATCCATCATTGGATGAATGGATAAAGAAAATGATATATATGAGTCAGGAAAACCAGTAAGTGGAGGCCAAGGTACACAAGCCCACTTCTTGGCTGTATAAAATTATATATATGTGTGTGTATATATATATATATATGTATGTATATGTGTATATATATGCAGGTATGTATATAATATGCACACACATACACACGCATATATATAATGGAATGTTATTAAGCCATAAAAAAAATGAAATCTAGGAACACATGGATGAACCTAGAAGGCATTATGCTAAGTAAAATAATTCAAAGGAAAACAAACAATGGATGATCTTACCTGTGGAATCTAGGGAGGGGTGGAAGCTCAAACTCATAGATACAGAGGATGGATTGGTGGCTGCCAGAGATGGGAGTGGGCTGGAAGGATGAACTGGGTCAAGGGTCAAAAGGCACTAACTTCTACTTCTAAAATAAATCGATCAGGGGATATAATTGGCAGCATAGCAACTCTAGTTAATAACACTGCATTGCATACCTGGAAGTTGGTAAGAAAATAAATCTTAAACATTCTCATCACAAGAAAAAACATTCTGTATGTATGGCAATGGATCTTAACTAATTGATGTGACCATTCTGCAGTATATAGAGATACAGACTTGTCATGTTGTACACTTGAAACAAATATAATGTTGCATGTCAATTACACCACAATAATTTTTTTAAGTTATACATTAATTAAGAGGGACAGCCTGTTTTATAAATAAAGTTTTATTGGAATACAGCCATGCCCATTCTTTTACATATTATCTGTGACATAGCACCTTTCAAGCTGCAACATCATGGTTTAGCTTTTCCAAGAGTGGACCAAACTTAAAGTGTTGTGACCCTTTAGAGGGAAAAAAAAAAAGGCTGACCCTTATTTTAATACATTGTCAGGTTAACTTTTAAGAAAATATAAAATTTAAAACCGTTTTTTACATTAACCCTTTTATAAAAAAGACAAAAATGTGTAGAAGTCTTAGGTCATTGGCATGCAAAAAAAATCTCATTAAAAAGCCAATTCAGAAAAATCTTTAAAATTTTAGTTATTCAAGGGGCCCCTGGGTGGCTCAGTCGGTTGAGCATCTGACTTCAGCTCAGATCTTGATCTCACAGTCGGTGGGTTCAAGCCCCACATCTGGCTCTATGCTGACAGCTCAGAGCCTGGAGTCTGCTTCGGATTCTGTGTGTGTGTCTCTCTCTCTGCCCCTTCCCCGCTCACTCTCTCTCCCTCTCTCTCTCTCACAGATAAAATAAAGACATATTTTTTAAAAATTTCAGTTATTCAAGGAAAGAAATCTTTTCTGTGTTGAACAGTGGTTCACAACAACTGGGAGCAGTTTTCTCTCCTAGTGGATATTTGGCGATGTCCGCAGACATTTGTTGTTGTTAACTCAGCTGGGGGTCAGGGTAACCAGTGAGTGGAGGCCAATGTGCCCAAGACAGCCCCCAGGACAAGGCATTATTCAGTCCCAAATGTTAACAGTACCTCAGCTGAGGTTGAGAAATCCTGGTATTAAGTGGGCTATATATATGATTCAACAGCTCCCTTGAAATCCTTTTTTTTTTTTTTTTTCTGGTATGGGTTCCAAAATGTTTTTACATGGTGACTGACTCTCCAAGGAGAATCCACAACATCCACCCAATTAAGTTCGCCTTCTATTTATGACTTACTGGCTAGTAAAAACCTTATGATAATCTTTGACAAGGTCACAGATATTTTTGTTGTTCCCAAATTCCCTCTTTCCAATGTGTAGATAATTACACCTTCCCAGTTTCTCAGACCTCTGTTTGCACCTGTGGTCCTGGAACAGACTTCCTCAGGTTGTAAGCACATAAATGCTGTCCAACCTTTAAAAAATGTCCAGGTAGCATCCAGGTGCTGAGCCAGTATTTCCTTTATTATAGGTAACAGTGTTTTGTGCCCAAAATAGCATTCAGACACCTGAAAAATGCTTTGGGGATAGCATAATAGCTATAATGAGCATTTATTATTTATCATTTTCTCCCCCACAGAATACTAAGTTAACAAATGGACAATTTATCCTTAATGATTTTGTCATTAAAAATATTTCTATGGAAAGACAATGTTAACAAAGGATCTCTGTGAACACAACAGGTGCATAGCATGCCCCGCACCGCTTGCTAATCCTGCCTGTAGTTACATTTGGATCCATGTACTTCCCTGCCAAGCTTGATTCATTTCTAAATAATATATCCTATGGTTGTAATATAACATAACATCTCATTCTGAGTGTATTGTTCTTTAATGTCACAGATATTCATGAAATACAATGATTAGTAGTAGTTATTGAAGCTCCTGTGGTTGACTCTATGTCCCCCCTTCCCATATCAAATTACATGCACCAACAGGAAGTGCAACCAAGCACTTCTGGGCTGTATAAAGTTCTGGGGCTGGTCTACTGATTTAGTCAGGGTTCTTCGGAGAAACAGAACAAATAGAAGGTATGTAGGTAGGTAGGTCAATTGATTAATCTAGAAAACTTTGTTTATCTATCATATTTAGAGAGAGAAGAAAGATTCATTATAGGTAATAGGCTCAGATAACTGTGGAGGCTGAAAAATCCCCAAATCTGCAATCTCTAAGGACTAAGAACCAGAAATGAAAGTAGTGTGAGTTCGTTCTGGGTCCAAAGCCAGGATGAGACCTCTGTCCTAGCTCAACACTGTCAGGCAGAGAAAGCCAGTCTTCTCTTGTTTAGCTTTTTGTTCTATTCAGTCCTTCAACCAGTTGAATGAAAACTGAACATACTGCTAAGGGTAATTCGTTACTTAGTCTGTCTACCAATTCAAAAGTTAATCTCACCCAAAAACACTCTCAGACACACCTAGAATGATATTTAAACAAACACCTGAGCACCCTATGTTGCAGTTAAGTTTACTGAAAAAATTAACCATCAGAGCTATACTCACAGTTTGCCCTTCAGGGTAAAAATTAATACTATTATAAAACCATGGAGTAGGTTTTTTATTTGTTTTTTAAAAATATTTTTAGTGTTTATTTATGAGAGGGAGAGAGACAGAGCATGAGCAGGGGAGGGGCAGAGAGAAAGAGAGACACAGAATCCAAAGCAGGCTTCAGGCTCTGAGCTGTCAGCACAGAGCCTGATGCGGGGCTTGAACTCATGAACCATGAGATTATGACCCAAGCTGAAGTTGGACACTTAACCGACTGAGCCACTGAGGCACCCTGGAGCAGGTTTGATAAAACATAAGTACATATATAAATATACATGCAAAATTTAAACTGATGCTGATGTCAACAATAAGGTAGGATGATCCTTCCTTTATGACCAACACTTGAGAAAATACTTTTAAAATCTGCTAAAATAGAGAAGATTCTTGAGAACTGTTGCTGTTTAGTCTCTCATATTCTCATTATTCATGGCCAAAAAATTGGATTAATCTAAAGAAATAAATGATCAGGATTAAAATTTTGGATATTAAGACAGTTGAGGTGAAGTTGGCAGTTGACTGTCTGCCCTGGGTACTGATCAGGTCAGCATGAAGCTTTGGCTTCCACCTCTGTTTCTGTATTTCAAGTGTCTATTAAGGATGGATAGAGCTGATAAAAATGAGATAAGTTTGATAGATCACAGTTCTGGAGTGCCACATGCTATTAATTTCCCAAAACCCTGTCCCCAAGTCCAGGCCTGGGATTTTGTAGTCCTGTCAGAAGGCAGAATGGAGAGAATATCAAGTTAGCTAGGAATTTGCCTGTGAAAGGAAGAAAACCTACAGAAATTCAAGGTCATTTTTATTAGGCAGAATAGCAGCAATAATGCATTGCCATAGTGAAGTCTAGAAGGCGTAGATCAACATTTCCAAGAATACAAGAAAACTACTCCAAGAATATTTCTGTAAAGATCAAAAAGACATACCTTTAACAAACCACTTAACAGCACTATGTCAGATGACAAGCACTTCCGGCAGCAGGTGCATTTAGTAGCTGGTTTGAATTGAAAGAACAGCTCTTTGCAATTCATTTTGGTAGAGACATATCCTATCAAAGCTAATATGGTGAAATTTATTTTGGAAAAGTTCTAACTTAGCTAATTGTAGCCAGTCCTCCAAATACATCTGTTGCCTCTTACAAGATGATGTTTGTATACATACTGCAAATCATGATAAAGGAAAGGACTAGAGAACTCAAAGACATACATGACACATGATTGAAATGGACTTACCAAACAGCTTAGACCAAACAAAGTCAGGGATCTGAGATGATTTCTTGAAGATTTCTACAGGGACTATATAGGTAATACTTAAAAATAATCTTGGTGTGAAAAAAAATAAAGGAAAAGGGAAGACCTGGTGAATGTAATCATCTTGTCTTTGTCATTTAATACATTATGTGGTTCAAATAATACCATAATAGTTGAAAGAAGTCTGTAGAGAACCTTTAAGTACACTAATAACCATGTGGATACTAATAATGTTCTAATGGAAAATCTTTAAGAATTATCTCTAGAGTTGTAAGTCTGGTTTTTTAAAGTAATTTTAAGGGAGCAAAGATTTAAATATTAAGAAATTATTTAAAATTTGAGCCACATTCATTAAAATAAGAATTATTAATATGAAGTATCCCCCCCCCAAAAAAAACCCCACAGCAGCAGTTACCTTTAGAATGCAGACATTCAAAAGAGGAAAGAAAAAGAAATGGACAAATCTGTAATAGGTTACTTTAACACACATTTCTTAATATTAGAAAGTTTGAATGTATAGCAAAATAGTAATTGTATGGAAAACTATAAAAATTCATAAAGTGGCCTTTCTAATTAAATATAAAACCTGAAATATATGTCATAATACACTTTCCTTTTGAGTATACATGGAACACTTTTCAAAAACTAACCATGTGTTTTCACAAACATACACCCATCTCACTAGGATTCAAGAACAAAGCATAAAGAATATGTAAAACATTCCTTGCCCAATGCTGTAAAACTAGAAATTTGTAACAAAATAAACAATGATTTTAAAAAAGTGGTTCTTCCGATTGGAAATTTTATAATCCTCTATATTCAAGGAAAGAAATTTTTAAGTATTAGAATTTGTAGAAATCTGTCAAAAATAATGGTAATTAAAATACAACATATCAGAATCTGCCGGGACCCTCCCCGGCCGCTCTGGCCTGATCGGGAAAGCCGGCCTGGGTTCTTTTCCTGAGGGAAGATGAGAGAGAAGGGAAAGGGGGGAACGAACGTACGGGAAATGAATACAGAACTCACGGTTTCTGGTTGTGCGGAGAGAGAGAGAGCGAGTTTAATGAGAGAGCTGCATATATACAATCTCAGGGGCGGAGGGATCAAAGTATTTGACATACGTCAGAATACCAGGTAGAGGAAACGCCCCCATCTGCCTTCAGCAAGGCTGGGAGGCGGAGAATTAACACTGAATGGTATTGATCTTATGCAACTAGGCCTTCTGGTCATCTCAGCATGACTGTCGCCAACTTCCAGATGCAAATCTTGTTTACTGCTCACTCTGCTGAGTGAATAATCCTTGCCTTGAGGCAGACAGAAACATGGCAGTCCCCGACA
>PJEM01009799.1:0-68125 GCA_004023845.1 Helogale parvula | reverse complement strand
GTAATGACATTTTCACAAAGTTTATTCTTCCGATCCATGAACAGGGAATGTTTTTCCATTTCTTGGTGTCTTCTTCAATCTCTTTCATAAGTTTTCTATAGTATTCATCATATAGGTCTTTTGCATCCTTGGTTACGGTTACTCCTAGGTATTCGATAGTTTTTCGTGTAATCGTGAATGGGATCAGTTTCTTGATTTCTCTTTCAGCTGCTTCATTTTTGGTGTATAGGAATGCAACTGATTTCTGTACATTGATTTTGTATCCTGCAACTTTACTGAATTCATTAATCAGTTCTAGAAGGCTTCTGGTGGAGTCGATTGAGTTTTCCTGTAGAGTATCATGTCATCTGCGAAAAGTGAAAGTTCGACTTCTTTGCCAATTCTGATGCCTTTTATTTCCTTTTGTTTTCTGATTGCTGATGCTAGGACTTCCAGCACTATGTTAAACAGCAGTGGTGAGAGTGGAAACCCCTGTCGTGTTCCTGATCTCAGGGGGAAAGCTCTCAGTTTTTCCCCATTGAGGATAATATTGGCTGTGGGCTTTTCATAAACTGCTTTTATAATGTTTAGGTAAGTTCCTTCTATTCCAACTTTCTCAAGGGTTTTTATTAAGAAAGGGTGCTGTATTTTGTCAAATGCTTTTTCTGCATCTATCGACAGGATCATATGGTTTTGATCCTTTCTTTTGTTAATGTGATGGATCACATTGATGGATTTGCAGATATTGAACCATCCCTGTAACCCAGGAATGAATCCCACATGATCATGATGGATAATTCTTTTTATGTGCTGTTGAATTCGATTTGCTAGTATCTTGTTGAGTATTTTTGCATCTGTATTCATTAAGGATATTGGTCTGTAGTTCTCTTTTGTGGCTGGGTCTCTGTCTGGTTTGGGTATCAAGGTGATGCTGACTTCGTAGAATGAGTTTGGAAGCTTTCCTTCGATTTCTATTTTTTGGAATAGTTTGAGAAGAATGGGTATGAGTTCTGCTTTCAATGTCTGGTAGAATTCCCCTGGGAAGCCATCTGGCCCTGGGCTCTTATTCGTTGGGAGATTTTTGATAACGGATTCGATTTCCTCACTGGTTATTGGTCTGTTCATGCTTTCTAGCTCTTCCCGTTTGAATTTTGGCTGTGCATGTGCATTTAGGAATTTCTCCATTTCTTCTGTGTTGTCCAGTTGGTTGGCATATAATGTTTCATAGTATTCTCTGATGATTGCTTGTATTTCTAAGGGATTGGTTGTAATGATCCTTTTTCATTCATGATTCTGTCTATCTGGGTGCTCTCTCTTTTCTTTCCGAAGAGCCTGGCTAGAGGTTTATCGGTTTTGTTTATTTTTTCAAGGAACCAACTCTTGGTTTCATTGATCTGCTCGCCTGTTCTTTTGGATTTTATATTGTTTATTTCTGCCCTGATCTTTATTATTTCTTTTCTTCTGCTGGGTTTGGGGTGCTCTTGCTGCTTCCCTTCTAGTTCCAGTAGGTGCTCTGTTAAATTTTGAATTTGCGCTTTTTCTAGTTTGTTGAGATTGGCCTGGATTGCAATATACTTTCCTCTTAGGACTGCCTTTGCTGTATCCCAAAGATTTTGGATTGTTGTATTTTCGTTTTCTTTGGTTTCCATATATTTTTAAATTTCTTCTCTAATTGCCTGATTAGCCCAGTCATTCTTTAGTAGGGTGGTTTTTAACCTCCACATTTTTGGAGGTTTTCCAGACTTCTTCCTGTGGTTCATTTCAAGTTTCTTAGCATTGTGATCTGAAAGTGTGCATGGTATGATCTCTATTCGTTTATACTTATGGAGGGCTGCTTTATGCCCCAGTATGTGATCAATCTTGGAGAATATGCCATGTGCACTCGAAAAGAAGGTGGATTTCCTATCGTCAGGATGCAGAGTTCTAAATATATCTATCAGTTCCATCTGTTCCAATATGTCGTTCAGGTCCATTGTTTCTTTAGTGATTTTCTGTCTGGTTGATCTATCCATTGCTGTCAGTGGAGTATTAAAGTCCCCTGCAATTGGGGCATTTTTGTCAATAAGATTGTTTCTTTCTGTGATTAATTGTTTTATGTATTTCGGTGCTCCCAAATTTGGCACAGAGATATTTATAATTGTTAGCTCTTCCTGATGGAGAGATCCTGTAATTATTATATAATGTCCTTCTTCATCTCTTGTTACTGCCTTTACTCTAAAGTCCAGGTTGTCTGATATAAGTATGACTACTCTAGCTTTCTTTTGGCTTCCAGTCGCATGATAGATATTTCTCCATCCCTTTACTTTCAACCTGAAGGTGTCTTCCGGTCTAAAATGAGTCTCTTGTAGACAACAAATAGATGGGTTTTGTTTTTTTATCCATTCTGCTACCCTGTGTCATTTGGTTGGAGCATTCAGTCCATTTACATTCAGTGTTATTATTGAGAAATGTGGGTTTAGAGTCATTGTGTACTCCCTAGAATTCATGTTTATAGTGGTGTCTCTGGCACCTGTATTCTTTGCAACATTTCCCTAATGGAGTCCCTCTTAGGATTTCCTGTAGGGCTTGTTTGGTGGTCATGAATTCTCTCAATTTTTGTTTATTTGGAAACACTTTTATCTCTCCTTCTGTTTTGAATGACAGGCTTGCTGGATAAAGGATTCTTGGCTGCATGTGTTTTCTGTTTATCACATTGAAGATTTCCCGCCATTCCTTCCTGGCCTGCCAAGTTTCATCGGATAGGTCTGTAACCACTCTGATAGGTTTCCCGTTGTATGTGAGTGCCCTTTTATCCCTTGCTGGTGTCAGAATTCTCTTTATCTTTATATTTTGCATGTTTCACTATGATACATCATGCCTAAGATCAATTTAAATTACGTCTTAAGGGGGTTCTTTGTGCCTCTTGAATTTGAATGTCTATTTCTTTTCCCAGATTTGGGAAATTCTCAGTTATAATTTGGTCTAGTATCCCTTCTGGCCCTTTCTCTCTTTCTTCCTCTTCAGGAATTCCTATGATACGGATGTTGTTCCACTTGATTGTATCACTCAGGTTTCGAATTCTCCTTTCCTGCTCCTGAATTAATTTCTCTCTCTTTTTTTCTGCTTCCTCTTTTGCTATAACTATATCTTCTAATTCACCTATTCTTCTCTCTGCCTCGTCAGTCCTTGAGGTGGCTGCCTCTAGTTTGTTATTCGCCTCATCTATATCCTTTTTTAACTCATCGTAGTGCCTAGTCATTGTCTCAGTTGATTCTTTGATGCTTTTTTCAACCCCAGCGATTCATTTTATGACAAGTTTTTAAAATTCTTGATCAGGTATGTTGTCTAGATCTGCCTTGAGCACTTCTGTGGCTGTAACTTCCTCCTGGAGGTTCTTCAGGGGAGAGTTCCTTCGTTTTGTCATTTTTGCTAGTTTTCTGTCCCTTGTCATCTTTATAAAGCTCATTGTGCACTGTGCACCTGTTAATATTTCTCTGTTTAAGGGGGCTTATTGACTGTCTAAGGCCTGTCGTTTCAGGAAATATTCTTTTAATGGTGTCTCTCAGTTTCTCTTGCTGTGCCTTTGATATTTTATTTCCCTACTCAGCAATATTTGGGACTCGCTGTCATGCACACTTTGGCTTGTTTCTTGGTGTAGCCCTAAGAAGGAAAACAGGCAGACAAACACAGAGGGAACAGTAACGCACAAACGCACAGACAAATCAAACAAACACATTAAAAGGGCGAAAGAAAATAAAGAGAATCGAGAGGAAAGAGACGAAAAGAGGAGAAGAAGAAAAAGAAAAAAAGAAAAAGAAATAAAGGAGGTCAGAGACAACAAAGGACAGTGGACAGTCTAAAAGTGTATGACCAGTTGAGGGGAGAGATAGGGATAAGATATGGAAGAATATATCCGGATTGGAAGAAGGTAAAAAAAGAAAAAAGGGAGAAAGGAGAAAGGGAGAAAGGAAAATAAGGAGTAAAAATTTTTAAAAATTTAAGTAAAAAAAGTAGTAATAATAAAGACGAAAAGAAAAAAATGAAAAAAAAGAAAAAAATTATAAAAAAAAAAAGCAAAACAAAACAAACCAAAAAACCCCAGCATCTCTCCCTCGTGAATAGGTGTGGTTGATGTGGTAGGTCTCAGAGGCTGTTCTCAGAGGCTCCGCCTTGGTGTCTGCAGAGATTAGATAGGCAGCACACCAAGCTCCGCTAAACTAAGAACTGTAGGCCACGCTAATGAGTCCGATCTTCTTGTGCTGCAGTTGAGCCGAGTTGTATTTTCCAGGCCCGCCTAGGTTCAAAGTTCCAGTCCATGCACTTTTTTCCTACCACAGATGAGATGTATTTGCTTTGGTGGCTGGCTTCTTAGGGGGAGGAATCGGTTTGTCTTGGCTCAGGCTGGGATTTCGGCTGCCCCTGCCTGAGGCGAGATGCACAGCAGGAGGTGAAGTGTGTGCCCAAGCACTATCACAGACCCAACCCCCAGCTGGGATCGCGTTAGCATTGGGGGAGGAATGAGTGCGCAGCTGTTGCTGGAGGTGGCGCCAGGAGCTGCTGGAAATGAGCTGGGAGCTCCTGTAGCCTGCGCAGGCACACAGGTCTCTGCCGCCGCCAACTCCCTGCCGGGATCGCGCAGAGGTGGGGGCTATTTTTTTCCTGTTGGCACCCAGGATTCAGGTTTCGCTCGGCCAATGCTGGGGGCGAGATGGGCCACGGAAATGAGGTGCGTGCTCCTACTCCCAAAACTGAGATCGAAGTGAGCACCCCTGACACTGCCGCTGCCGCCGACTCCTCATCAAGATGGCGCCGGGCTGGAAGCTGTTCCTTCCCTTGCGCCACCTGGGTTCGGGATTTAGGCTATCCAGCAGTTACCTATGGAGTGAGCTTCTCTCTCCAAGTGCAGTTAAGCGTTCTTTACCTCTTCCCCAGAGACAGTACTATGAGCGTGTTCAGTCTCTCTGTCTCTTCCCTTTGTCTCTCGGGCTCTGCGCGCTTGCCCCGCATTGGGCTGAGGCTCCCACCTCTTCTGCCCGTCTCGGGCTGGCCCATTTTCCAATCTCCCCAGTTCGCACTCACTCACTCAGGTATCCTTCAGGTTCTCTTCCTTCTGGAGTCCGTATTTTCTCCTTCCGCTCTTGCAGATGAGAATAATGTCCTTCTCAGTTCGATAGATGGGGCAGACGAAGTTTACAGAGCTCCCTTCCTCTCCGCCATCTTGGCTCCTCCAATAAACACATTTTTAAAACTCTAGTTTTCAAGGAAAAAAATAGCTTTCTAAAATAACTGAGAACAAAGATCTTTAAAAATGAAAGTTGCAATGAAACTTAGCAATTAAGGACTTAAGCAAATAACAGGTGCTATATGGTAGGTCTCAATGACGAGATTTATACTCATCTCGAGAGGTGTGGATTCAAATATCAAATTTAAAGAGAGAGAGACGTGAATAAACACCCACAGAGTTAGAAATATTTATTTCTTTAATGCAACGTGCCAGCCCTCTGTTCCCACAGCTCTGGGCCCCGCGGGGAACCCCTGGGAGGGATTGCAGTCCAAGGAATGCGGAGAAGTGACAATTTAGTGGAAAGTCTGATGGGGAGTTAATACCGAATTGCACAGTCCCCACAGAACAGTGTTGTTGTTTTTTAGTGTTTATTTTAGACAGATAGAGTGCAAGCGGGATGGGGGCAGAGAGAGAGAGAGAGGGAGACAGAATCCGAAGCCGGTTCCAAACTCTCAGAGGTCAGCACAGAGTCCCATGGGCGGCTCCATCACACCATAGGGGGATCATGATCAGAGCCAAAGTCGGAGCCACGGACTCCGCCAGAGCTTGAGCCACTCAGGCGCCCCCGGCTACCAGAACAGTTTTGCATGTCTCATTCTGATCTCCATCACCCATACAGACCACCCCGGTTTTTACTTCATTAAACACGGAACTGGCACTAATCTGGTCTCAGTCAACCCACGAGGACCTCCAGCTCAGGTCCCCGCACTGCTCCGCCTCCCCCCAACCTCTGACCCACTGGAGCGCGTCTCCACCGATTGCTAAAAATGTTCCCCCTAAACACGAAAAAACAAAAATGCTTCCCCGGGTACTATAGTCAGTTTGTGAAATCCCAACAGAAGCGGCCCATCCTTCCCTAGCTTTGTACCCAGTCTGGCTCCAAACGACACCAGCCGGATTAGAAGGAATCCAAAAGCAGAACGCGAAGCCACAGGGCAAGAACGTTAAACAGACCAGTCGACCTAGGAGGAAGATGGGGCCTTGGGCTTAACCCAGGCCTCTGAGGCCCTGCCCCCACTCGAGTGTCCTTGGCACCGCCCTGCGCTGGACGCGCGTGCGCCCTTGTCTGCACACCCGGAAGCGGATGCCCTGGAACAACGTGTGCACTCGAGAGAGCCGGACTCCATTTTTCTGATTTGCACCAGCGGTTACGCTCCTCCGCAGGTTTCAGGGTCACCTAATAAGGTAAAGTCCTTGGACCGTCTCCTCACTTTCATCTATCGCGGCGTGACTCTAAGACGTTCTGAGTCCTATCGCTCAGGGTGGGTCCCAGGGGTGTAGAGTACTTTTGGATAAAATCTCTCCGAGGCAGGTTCACGCCGAGCCTTTCTGCCTCTGGCCCTTGCAGACCTCGTTATTCCTGCCGGTCACATTCCTGCTCAGAACCTTTCTCTGACTTCCGAGTCTCTCTCCTGCCCCCAACCTCAAACTGCGTCAGTCGCAGTGGTCAGTAGGGAGGTGGACGCAGGCCTTTCGCCCTGGCGCAGGGAGGGCAGGGTGGGGACAGAAATGGCGGAGAGAGATGGCCGACAAAGACGCCGAAATCTGCGGAGTTAGAAGGTCATCAGAAATGTGGGGAGAAAGAACGGCGGGGATGGAACCAGATGCTGCCTCAGAGTGGGGTCAACCTGCTGAAGGAGGAATAGTGAGGGAGGGACTCAGAAATGGAGCAAAGGATGAATCAAAACCGGGACACAGAGAGACTTACATGGAGAAGAAAACACGTAGTGGTCTCAGACAATGCACAGGACACAAACCCTAGTGAGGACTGAGAATATTAAGTTGTGAAGTACTGATCTGTGGCTTTGTGACCTTGTTCATCTAAAATTTGGTGAATTTTTGGACTTATGCAGAAGAGATTGATGTCGGGTCCCGCCCCGGCCAGCAGGGCGGTAAATCCTTGTGGGTTCATTCCCGAGGGAGGGAGAGAGAAATAGGGCAGGAAGGAGACTCAGAGAGTGGAGACAGCACACGGTATCTGATCAAGCCTCTTCTTCTTTATTCAGAAAACATCTTATCTTATAAAGGTTTCCAGGTGGGAGAACAAGGCAGCTGACCTAGGTCGGTTGCTAGGAAACAGGGTTAAGGGATTAAGACTGGAGTAAAAGAGGAACCAAACTAAGGTTTTTAGCACAGCACTGAAGGGCCGGTACCACCCTGCCTGTAGGCGATTGATCTTTGTTCTTCCGGCTTCTCCTCTGACAGGGAGTGGTGCTTCCCTGCCTCTTTTTGTAACTCCCCTCAGGGAGTGACATTTCTGGCTAGTAAATGGCCAAGCAGCTGAATCTTTGCAGCTTCCCACAGAGTGAGAGTTGTGAAACCTGGTGTTTGAGGCCCCTGCACTTCACTGTTCCATCAGAAGAGAATTCCTTTTGCAATCCCTACTCGAGGGGGCAGAGGCCGGTCAGGGAGTTAATGGGGAAAGACCTTCTGTAACCACATGGTGCTTTTTACAGTGGCCATTATTAAGGATACTGTTCGTCTCCCACCCACCCCCCTTTTTTTATGGCTCCTGGCATTCTTTTCTAAATTTGATGTATCCTCACAATTATCCTCAGATTATCCCCACATTATATTTGATTTTAATCGCAGAATCCATTGGATAACGTTTTAAATTCCAAATTATTTCCCCTCTTAATTTTATTGTTCAGATTATGAGTTTCATATGCTTTCTATTCTATCATATGTTGCAAGTATTCTTTGATGTCTCTTAAAGAGTTTTATAGTATTTCATTACACATCCAATAAGGATGTTGATTATCCTTGAACACTGAAAATCTAGCTTAGTGGCCTAATTTAATATTAACTTGATTTAATATTTAACATAATATGTATTTATATTAAATATATTTAACATAATATTCATATAAATAACATAATATTAATTTAATATCTTCGTCTCTTAAATCAATTTGTAAATTACTGAGCACTGAGCTGAGGGCTCCAGTGAAGTAGATGATCCCCTCCAGTCCCCTTTGTCTTTTCTGTACAGATGTTGGAGGGTGGTCTGGATTGATGTGGAACTTTGTTCCAGCAGAGCCCATCCATACACAATACAGATATTGCTCAGAGCTCATCCCCACAGGTGATCTTTTTTCATGTTTTCCAGGACTGGTAACTATTTATAAAGTCATATAGTTTTTCTGGAAAAGACGAATTAAATGCTGGGGTTTGAGTAAACCGATGATGGAGAAGCTTCTCTCATTCAGGAATATTAAAGTTAATTTGGACATAGGACAAGCCCTTTCTTTTCTTTCTTTATTTTTTTTAAAATTTTTTTGAGAGAAAGAGACAGCATGAGTAGGGGAAGGTCAGAGAGAGAGGGAGACACAGAATCCAAAGCAGGCTCCAGGCTCTGAGCTGTCAGCACAGAGCCCGACGCCGGGCTTGAACCCACGAACCGTGAGATCATGACCTGAGCTGAAGTCAGACGGTTAACCCACAGAGCCAGCCAGGCGCCCCAGGACAAGCCCTTTCTACATAAACGTATCCAGGCCAACTTTTCAAAATTTTCTTACATCTAGTTCTACTCAGTCAACTCAAACTTCTTCAGGGTAACACGGTAAGGTAACTCCCCTTTTAACCCCCAAAGCACCCACCTATAACAGGAGATGATAGACCAAGATTTCTGAACCCGAGGTAATAAGATCCCTTAAATGATTTTGAAAATCAGGTGTGTGTTTGTCTTTGGCAGTTTTTAGGGAAAGAGTATGCAGTCATAATTGGAGTTCACAATGTGACCCAATTCCACAAATATTGAAGACCACTAAGAAAGAGGTAGGAGCATATCTCATAGACAGAGGCATGCTTCCGTCACCGCCACCCTCTCTGGGTGTCATAGCTAAATCTTAAAAATTTGATTATGTCATCTTTTGACATTAAACCCTCTTACAGTCTTCCCATCACCATCAGGACAAAGATCTAAACATCTCAGTATGGCTACAAGAAGCTCTGGAGCTGAGGTGGCCCTTAAAAGTTTGTCCATATTGATGGCATGGACAGGCTTCTGTGACCTGCATCAATCATTCCTTGGATGCTGGCTGCCTAGGGTGGAGCCAAGAACTTGAATGAGGCCATTCCCTTTGGGTGAATGGCAGGTAGACAGGATGGTGCCGTTGCAGTGGAGTGTGTAAGTTGAGCAGTTAGGGAGGGCTTTGTGAAGAATTGGGTAGAAAATGCCCCTGTTGAAATACAAACCAAAACCACACTGAGATACCACCTCACGCCAGTCAGAATGGCTAAAATGAACAAATCAAGAGACTGTAGATCCTGGCGAGGATGTGGACAAATGGGCAGCCTCCTTCACTGTTGGTAGGAATGTAAACTGGTACAGCCGCTCTGGAAAACAGTGTGGAGGTTCCTCAAAAAACTAGCAATAGAACTCCCCTATGACCCAGCAATAGCACTGCTGGGGAATTACCTAAGGGATACAGAAGTGCTGATGCATAGGAGCACATGTACCCCAATGTTCATAGCGGCACTTTCTACAATAGCCAGATCATGGAAAGAGCCTAAATGTCCATCAACTGATAAATGAATAAAGAAGATGTGGTTTATATATACAGTGGAGTATTACATGGCAATGAGGAAGAATGAAATATGGCCATTTGTAGCAAAGTGGAGGGCCCTCCAGGGTGTCATGCTAAGCGAAATAAGTCAGACAGAGAAGGACAGATACCATATGTTTGCATTCATAAGTCTAACAGAAGAAACCTAACAGGACCATGGGAAGGGGAAGGGAAGGAAAGAATTAGGGAGAGGGAGGGAGGCAAATCATGAGAGACTTGAATGCTGAAGACAAACTGAGGGCTGAAGAGGGAGGGGGAGAGGGGAGGGGGTGATGGTCATGAAGGAGGGCACTTGTGGGGAAGAGCACTGAGTGTTATATTGAAACCAACTTGACAAAAAACTAAAAGTAAAATATAAAAGTAAAAATAAGCATTGAAAAAAAAAAAGAAAGAAAATGTCCTTGTTGACCTCCATATAGGACTTTCTTGTCCCATAGCCCTCCCGTTTCAGTGGGCAGCAAAAGACTTTTTCCCAGAGCAAGTTCCTCCCCATATGCACCTTGTGGTAGAGGGTGGGATTGGGTTGATTCTAAACATTAAGCAACATACTTATTGTCACACAGTATAACCTTACCTGAGAATGGAGACCAGAAGAAGAAGGCCAGAAGGAGGAATGGCTTCTTTCCAGGTAAAATCCTATTTTTGTTGATTGTTCTTCTTCCTATTATGGCACACTTTGGACTTGTTAATCTTCTCTTTCTCCGAGGTGCCCTAGGTGTAGTGTTTACTCACTCCCAGGGCTTTGTCCCAATCCCTATCATCTCTGTGCACATTTTATCTCACTGCGACCCAGTGACATTACGTGGTCATGCTGTGAAGGATTTTCAGTGCCGGCAAGGTCTAGAGATGGGGAGTAGGCTCTGTGGTGTCTTCAGTAAGGAGTTTTCAGAGACCCCTTCCTGGATCCCTTTTCGCCTCATATGAACCAGGATTACAGAGATAACATATGTAAGTAATGTATTAATGTGCACAAGTACCTGAGAAACCCTGGAAAATACGACTGACAGAAATCAGCCTCATCCGATTTTACAAATGTGTTTTGACGTTACACAACGGAGTCATTGTGCTTTTGCCTCCATGATATTAATACTTTGGAGTAGAATAGAACATTGTAATTAGGCATGAGAAATAGAGAAGCCGTTTTGTTTTATTAACCTAGTTTTGAAATGTAGAATCAGCCTAATTGTCTAACAGTGTCACAAACTAGGATTCTGGAGTTCTCTCTTGTCCAGCAAGAGAGCAGATGCAGAATGAAATACGAGAGACGTTAACGTCCAAGATTGCGAGGGACCGGCCCACGCACCCCAGTTGAAAGGTCCCGAGTAGGGGGTTGGTGTCTGCGCAATATCTGTAAGAAAGAAGACAGACAACGTGAGTGGTGGTAAAGCCACGTTTTACTAAGATGGTCAGTGTCTTATATACCATGGGTGATTACATCTTTTAATGATTACACAGTTCAAGGTCCTTGAAGTAAAGACATGCTCTGGAAAGGGTCATTCTTATCAGGACAGGAGTAAATAACAGGAACAAACAAGTCATTGCAAGGGAGGGATTCCCTAACAAAAGTCTGTTTTTAAACATAATATAAAGAATTCTCTTTTAGGAGATTTACATTCCTTAAGGCCCTTCAGCAGTTATTCATGGGCAAGACGCTTATCCTTTAAGAAGTAAATCTTTGACAGAGGTTTGTGTTTACTCCCAACAGCAGACAATGAACTAGAGACAAAAACAAAATGAGGGAAGGCCGGAGTTACTGATTGACCCAAGTTGCTTCAAAGCCTAAAAGTATATGCCTCTTTGAAGGAGAAAATCATAGACAGGATGAACAGAAGGCACATGTGCAGCCCAGGAGGCCAAATGTTGTTTCACAGTCTTTCGACTTGTTCCACAACTTCCCAAATAGTTCACCTGCGCTCCGGAGGCATAGCCACCAACGGTCACTTATATAGATTCTCCTGTGCCCCGGAAGCCTTGCCATCAAAGGTTGCCGTGCAGGAGGTTTTTTTGGCCTCCTGGGCCCCAACACGACGTATACAAGAGTCCCGAAAAGGGGTTTTGGATCCGTATTTATTGAGCTCACAAGATACTGCACATCTGGTAAACGTGAAGAAAACCAGATCTTACGCACATGATCATGGATGAAACCATCAGACAGTAATTATTTACTTGTGTGTGTAGGAAGCAAAGGGTCCGGAGAGCAAGTGGAGTTTGTGACTAGAGTCCATTAGTAGATTGGTGTCAGATGGAAAGTATTTTCCTGCAGGTGATATGACAAGTTACTAGTGACCCCATTACAGTATCTCACTAGGAAGTCTCAGGCACATTCACCCTATGGTGGCAGATTTTTGCTTTAAGCTTTTGTCTACCTAATGACTTAAGCTTCGGTGCTTTTCCCCATAGTGGCAGCTTGCTGCCCTAAGCTTTTTAACCCGTTCGTGTAAATCTAAGGGATTCTTGAAATATTTCCCCTTGGTTCCCTGTTTTGTTTCTTTTTGTCTTAACATTGCATGTGAGGACTCTTATGATGAGTACCTGAACCCACTTTTGGTGTCTGGTGGTTTGGAGGGTGATGATTATGCAGTGGCATCAAAAGAGACATAGTAAAAGTATTCCGCCTCACAGAATTATAATGGAGGATTAGCACCTTTTGTCTTTTTCCTATGAATTAGATGGCAGCCATAAGGGCTTCGAGGCGAGCTGTTATTTGTCTGTAGAAGTGTGGCTTATTAGCTCTTTGGTAGTGTTGACCATAACTTGGTTAAGTACATGTGCAGTTTGATAGTGTGCTGAAGACTAATTCCAGCAATGGGAGCAGAGGCTACAATGCTTACCGGGGCCAGAATCCCCATGATGAAGCGGCCTCTGAAGTGCCTTTCCCTGGTTAATGAATACCAGTGATAGAGATCATTGCCGTCTGATGCAGATCAGGGGTATAGGCGGTGCCATTGTGTTGTAAGAGGACGCCAGCCTGGGTAGACGGGCATTGAAGGCTTCCCCATGTTATATTAGGAACTAGGAATTGTGTTTGTGGAATGACTTCAGGATGAGGAGTGAATGAAGAGGCTTTTTCCATCTTGAAAAATCAGAATGGTGCTTGGCCATTCTGAGTCATTCTCTGGAAGTCACCAGAGAACACCATGAGGGCTTTCTTAATAGGATGTTGCATCAGGGTGAGGACGTCGTCAGAGGGAATCTTTTTCTTTAAAAGGTCAGATTTTCCCCAGTAACACAGGGATAGTCATCGTTCTCCAGATATAGTGGTGCCGAAGGGGCTGGCTGACAATAAGGAGGTTTAGGTTCCATGGGTCTGTATCTTCATAAACATCATCCACACTCGGTGAGAATGGCCACAGGGACGGTAGACCATGGAAGAATAATCGTAGGCGGAGCATTGGTGCCTTCCGTATGCCATGCCTTTAGTGTTTTTCTTCTTTGTTCCCGAAAGTCTAGGTCGAAGGTTCCTTGCCTGGGAGACCAAGGGCAGTGTTGCTGGATAATCATTACTACTTTAAGGACTGCTAAGAATGCATTATTAAGAATGTGTTATTTATTTCTGTTCTAGGGATAGGGAGTCTCCCATAATAATGTTCTCAAAAGTTCCACGGCAGCAAATCCGAATACAGTTTCGCTTCTCTCGTACCTCATCAGGAGAGATTGTAGACCCATGCACTTTTTATTTTGAGGAGCTCTAGTCATTCGGTGCCTTTCTGCAGTCCTTGGCTTACACTGGGCTTTTTTTTTTTTTTAATTTTATTTTTTATTTTTTGAGAGAGAGAGAGACAGCATGAGCAGAGGAGGGTCAGAGAGAGAGGGAGACACAGAATCCACAGACAAGCTCTAGGCTCTGAGCTAGCTGTCAGCACAGAGCCTGACACAGGGCTTGAACCCACAAACTATGAGATCATAACCTGAGCTGAAGTCGGATGCTTAACCAACTGAGCCACCCCGGCGCCCCAAGTTACATTGGCTTCTTAGCCACATTGGCATCCAGCCACATTGCATTCTACCATGTTGCCTTCTTAGCCTTGTCCCGTACGCTCATGTCGACTTCTTAGTCATGCTGGATTTTCTTCTAATCACATTGACTTCACAATACCTTTTATCATGTCAACTTCTGTCACCTCGGCTTTTTCACACCAACTCCTATCCTGTCGGGGTCACCATCTGGCAAAGACTATGAGCCTGGAGTTCTCTCTTGTCCAGCAAGAGAGTAGCTGCAGAATGGAATAGGAGAGACACTAATGGCCAGGAGGAGACAAGAGCCCTGAACAGGGGGTTCGGCTCTGTATTTATTTAGCTCACAAGATACTACACACATGGTAAATGTAACCAAGCTGTTACACACGTGAATGTGGAGAATACCAACCCACAGTAATCATTAACTTGTGTGAGTAAGAAGCAAAGGGTCTGGGAGGCAAGTGGAGTTTGTCATCAGAGTACGTTAGTAGATTGGTGTCAGAAGTAATTTTGTGCAGGTGATATAACAAGTTGTTCCTGTCCCTTTCCAGTATCTCGCTATCTACCCTTGGGTGATTTTTTCTCGTGATGGCCGCTTTTCTGAACTAAGCTTTCTTAACCCATTTATGTAAATATGACATTCTTGAACCTATTTCCCCAGGTAACAGTAAGTGTTCTCTAAATTATCGATAGCACATTCATTCCATAAAGACCTTGGTGTTCTTTTAGAGACTCTTACATGCCTCACAAATTAAGAAAAATGTTCTTAATTTAGCCAGACATAGGAGCAAAATATTCTGTCATCAGAGAGGCTGGTGCTCAATTGTAATTTTACAAATTATTATTAAATTTTAATACTATTTTCTGTGTGTGTATTACACTCCTCTAGTGTATATTGTAGTTCCGTTGCATACAGAACTGAACTGGACTTAGAAACTAAGAAGGAAAATATCCTCTTCCCTGTCATATCTTCCACCATCACTGATTTTCTTCATCAGAACTGATGTTCTCCTTAGTACAAATGTTCTAAGCATGCATTTATATAATGTAATATGGTTTTAGAATATATTCACTAAATGTTTCATCATATTTTATTCTGCAAATTGAACTATTTACGAACCATATGACTTGAAGTTGTTTTCATGTTAGTAAGCAAGAGATACGTGCTTTCTTAGATCCTCATTGGAGCATTCTCCAAATGAAGATACATTTACAATTTCTTACTGTTTCAAAGAATGCCATGGTGGCTGTTTCTGAGCAGGCCGACTTCACTATAGACACCTAAGGATATTTTAAGATTGTACATCTTTTAAGCTAAATTACCTGGTACCATGGTCTTTCTGAGGAGGCACAGACATTCCACTTGATAAATAAAGATTTTATTTTTTTTAATTTTTTTAAAATTTCTTTTATGTTTTATTTATTTTTGATACAGAGAGAGACAGAGCATGAGAGGGGGAGGGTCAGAGAGAGAAGGAGACACAGAACTGGAAGCAGGCTCCAGGCTCTGAGCTAACTGTCAGCACAGAGCCTGACACGGGGCTCGAACCCACGAACATGAGATCTGACCTGAGCCAAAGTCGGAGGCTTAACCGACTGAGCCACCCAGGCGCCCCTAAGTAAAGGTTTTAAATCAACTGTCTTGAACATCCTCAGCTAAAGGAAAACATGGAAGAGAATTACGAAGTAGGAGAACAATGTTTCAACAAATAGAAAATATCAGTAATGAGAAAAATATTATAGCAAAGGAATGGAATAGAAATGCTGAAGTTGAAAATTGAACATTCACTAGAGGGTTCATCTGCAGATGGAAAAAAGAATAAAGCATCAGTGAACCTAAACATCGATTAACTGAAATTGTCTAGTGTGAGGAGGAGAGAGGTGAATCAGCTGAATAAAAGGGAAAAAACAGAAGGATAATGGCCAGAGACAAAGAAACCTTTGGGACACTATAAAGAATACTCAGGTAAACGTAATAGGAGTTCTAGAAGGAAAGGCAGAAAGAATATTTGAAGAAAGAAGAGCCGAAAACCTCCCAAATTAAACAAACAGAACCTACACATCCAAAGAACTGAATGAACGTCAGCTAGGTCAAATGCATGTAGATCCCTGGCAGTCACGTACTAAGTCAACTTTTATAGGACAAAAAGGGAATGTGGAACGTAGCAAGACAAACAGTTTCTCACGTACCAGGCTTCTCAGTAACTTTCATGACCTATTCCTCATCAGAAACTGGAGGCCAAGAAGCATTCTCCTGAGGTATAAACGTTTGAAAGATAAAAAAAAAAAAAAAGCATCGGGAATTCTTTATAAGCCAAACTGTACTTCAAAATTGATAGGGAAATTAAGAGACCCCTGGATGAACAAAAGCTGTGGGAGTTCACACTTACAGACTTAGACTATATGAAATGCCATGTGGTGTTCTTCAGGCTGAAATGGATGGAAAGTAGCAGTACCTCAAAGCCATAGGAACAAATACAAAATGCCAGTAAACTACATTAGTCAATATAAAAGCTAATTATTGTGTTTTTGTTTTCTAAATCATTTTTTCCTATGTGTTGTAAAAGAAAAATTAGTAAAACAATAAGAAAAATCTGCTCTTGAGTGTATGAAACATCTGTTCATATCTTTTATGAAGTAGTTTTTGACAACATAAAGGGAGAATGTATAACAAAACTTGTTTGTATGCCATTAAAGCTAAGTTAGCGTCCCCGGAAATTCAAATATTAGTGGTTTAATACATAAACTGTAATCCTCAATGTAACCACTCAGAAAATAACTTACAAATCTACAGAAAAGAAAATAGACAAGGAAAATGATATGCACTCACAACACCCAAAGAAGGGAGGAATTATGTAACAAAGTATTATACATACAAAAAGAGCAGATGTTAGAAGTAATGCTTTCCAGTAGCAACTTGAAATGCACATAAATTAAAACCTTCAATAACAGACAAAGGGAGTTTTAAAAATGGATCCATTCTGTGTCTACGTATGGCTCACTCTATGTTTTCAGAGGATTTACTGCTTGTGACAGAGTGTGAGTAGGGGAGGGACAGAAAGAGAGAGAGGAGAGAAAAAGGGATCTCAAGCAGGCTCCACAATGTCAGTCCAGAGACCAGTGCTGGGTTCGAACTCAGGAACTGTAAGATCATGACCTGAGCGGAAATCAAGAGTCAAGACGTTTAAGCAGCTGAGCCACCCGGACACGCCAAGGCTTACTTGAGATACACAAATAGGCTGAAAGTGGAGGGATGGAAAAAGATATTCCATGCACATAGGAATGGAACCTAGTTGAGTACCTGTACAGGTATTAGACCAAATAGACTTTAAGGTGTAAAATTGTTACCAAAGATGTTGCAGGCCATTATATATTGAGAAAAGGGCCAATCCATTAGGAAGATAAAACAAGTATGAATAATAGGTACATAACGACAAAGCCCCCAAGATTTTGAAGCAAACATTGAGGAGATTGTTCTACTCTAGTAGTTGGAGACCTTCATGCTCCCTTTTTAATAAAGGATGGAACAACCAGACATCAATAATAAAGCAGCGAACAACATCGGAAACTCGCTAGATTAAGCCCACATATACAGAAAACTGGATCCAACAAAAGCTCAAAAATTAGGCGTAGAAGGGAACTGGCTCAATCTGAAGAAGCGTATTTAGATTCCATGGCTAACCTCATACTCTATGGTGAACAACTGAAAACTTCCCAGTGATACGAAGAAGAAAATAAGTGTGCTCCATTTTGCCCTCACCTACAAGTCAACACTCTACTGGAAGTTCTGCCCAGAAAATACAGAGGAAAAATAAACTGGCAAATTCAGGAAAGAAATCAAACACTCTCGCTTCATAGTATACATGATCTCCTATGTAGAAATAAAGAACCCTCAGACTTAGAATGCATGCATTCATTGAAGTTACAGAATACAATGTCAACACTCAAAATTCAGTTGCATTTCTGTACAGTAAATGTCAACAAATGGGAAATAAGTAAACAATTCAATGTGCAAGAGCAAGAAAGCAAGTGGAAATAAATTTAATCAAGGAAATGGAAAATTTATACACAACGAAATCTACAAAAGTTGCTGAGGAATATTAAACATACCCTAAATAAATGTCAAAATATTTTGAGTTTCTTGCTTGAAAGACCATAAAGCGAAAGTCCTCGCCAGAGCAGAATAAAGAGTCATGCAGTCCTCAGGAAAACACCAACAGCATTTTTGCCCAAAATCCTGATTCTAAACCATATATTGAATTGGTAAGGATGCCACCTAACCAAAATAAATGTGAGAAAACACAGAATTGGTGGACCTACGATTCCTGACAACAAACCTTCGACAAAAACTTGGAGTGATCAAAAGTATAATTGGGACAGAGGCTAGAAATATTGATCAAGGCAATAGAACTGAGCGTCCACAGATAAACCCATATATCTGTAATCCATTCCTTTTGTACTTGTGTGCCAAAAGCAGACAGTGGAAAAAGAGTAGTCTCTTAAACGGTACTGGCCTAAGTAGATACCCATGTCAGAATGAAATTGAAACTACCTTGTACCATATAAGGAATTCAATTCAGAATAAATCAAATTCTAAATGTAAGAGCTAAAACTATAAAAGTCTTAAGTGAAAACATAGGGTTAAATCTTTATGACCTCAGGGTTGGCAATGGATTTTTACACATAACCCCAAAAGCAAAAGAGAAAAAGACAATATCTCCTAAGGGTCTAGAACCTACAAAAAAGGAAGAACTCACACAACTCACACCCAAAATACAAAGAACCCAACTTGAAAAATGGTCAAAGGATTTTAACTGACATTTCACCATAGATGATACACAAATGAAACTGGTACATGAAGCGGTGTTTAGTGAAAGCAGTCATTATTAAATTGCAAAACCAAAACCACAATGAGATATCATTTCACATCCACTAGGATGACTCTTGTTAAACAACAACAAAAATGAAGATGTGGAGAAATTCGAGTCATGACACATTCCCATAAAAGTGTGACTGCTGTAGAAAAGAGTGTGGCAGATTCTGTAAAACTTAAAACCTATGATCCAGTAGTTCCACTTCTAGGGTTATAACCAAAATAATTGGAAACGGATCCAAACACTTAACGTACACCGGAAAGTTCATAGCAACTTAACTAATACAGCCAAGGGTGAGAACTACCAAATGCTCTTCAGCAGTTGAGTGCATATGGTCTAGTCCTGCAGTGGAATACTGTGCAGCCGGAAGAAAGGAAATGTACCCCTGACGCATACTGTATCATTGATGAACCCCAACATTATTCTATGTGAATGAAGGCAGATGCAAAGGTCACATTTTTGATACCTTCTCTTTTACATGAAAGGATCCTAGATTGGCAAATCCACGAGATAAAGCATTAGTGGTTTAATGGTTGCCAGGGACGGGGCAAAAAGAGGCACCTTTGAATAGGTAAAGTCTTTCCTTTGGGGCTAATAAAAATGTTTTTTATCTAGACTGAGGTGATGTCTGTGCAACATTGCGAATATACTAAATGCCCCCTTATGGTAGTTTATTTTATTTATTTATTTTCTTTGAGAGACAGAGAGAGACAGTGCGAACAGGGGAGGGTCAGAGAGAGGGAGACACAGAATCAGAAGCAGGCTCCAGGCTCTGAGCTAGCTGTCGGCACAGCCCAATGCGGGGCTTGAACCCACAAACTGTGAGATCATGACCTGAGCTAAAGCTGGACGCTTAACCAACTGAGCAACCCAAGCACCCCCCGCCCCATGGTATTTTCAAATGGCTAATTTTATGTTAACTATAACTTACTCAGGATTATCTTAGATGGATCAAAGAACACTCATTCCAGCCAAGTCAGTCTTTACACTTATGTGCTTTTCTTGTTTTGTGTTAAATAACACGTTCCCTGTCCACTTGGTCAAATGTGTTTTCATTTCAGGAAGAGTCGACCTTCACGGTTGTGGACGGAGGGTTCTCTCAGGAGGAGTTGGAGGAGCTGGCCCGCATTGAGAATGCCTTGTACTGGCAAGTGACGGTGGAGAACTACTGGACCATGGTCTTCCTGGGTGCGGAAATGGACCCTCCACAAGTTGGTAATTACTTTTTATGTCATTGCGTTTTCTGTTGAGAGCCCCTGTTTTGATCATAAGAGTTTCAATTTCCTTTTCTTAAGGGAGTGATTGCAGCTGTTTTGATTGAGAATGGAAAGGCTTCCTAATGTGGCAAATGGACTCTAACTTCCCTTTTCCTCAGAAGTTCTGCATTCCTGCTTGCTTAGGTGGTTGCAGAACTTAGCAGTCAGAAAACCTTAGGGAGGGAACTGGTGATGAGGAGCACTGGGTGTGATAGGTAAGTGATGAATCACTAAATTCTCCTGAAATCAGTATTACACTCTGTTAACTAACTAGAATTTAAATAACAATCTGAGAGTCTGAGGAATAGGATATAAAAACCCTTAAATTCTCAGGAAAGTCCAATTTTGCTGACAGCTTTAAAAATAAGGATCAGAAACAGTAACGTTATTTAAAGGTGAGGGGGAAAACGGAAACCTTACGGTGAATTTATTTAAATCTCTGATTCTGTGGTCTTACCCTTGTGATTTTGGTTGAGTAGTTCTTGAAAAAAATCCATATGTCTGCATACCTAAAATAATCCTTAAGCATTCAGGCACTCATATGAGTAATTTTTGATACATGTTTCTACACCCATATATAATGAAAGTCCTTTCGTGTTTGCTGAACCAAGAACTTAGAATGTATTCTGGAAGAGGAAAGCTGATTATGTTCTGTTTTTCTTTATAAGAGGAAATCACATCTTGAGCTGAATATCATCTCCATCATCTCTTTCTGGGGGAAAGAGCCCTGGACTGTGGATAGTGAAATGAATATAGGGGAACATCCAGCCAGGAGGGAATGTGTTGGGATGTGAGCACTAGTCAGAGCTCAGCTGGGCACAGAGCAAGCGGCTCCAGTAAATATTGTTTGGGAAGGATCTGTGGGAAAATACAAGTTCATTCCTTATGAGCTTTCAAAGGAAATCCTCCTCCACCCCACACACACTTCTCATTCTACTATTCAGTTGAGTAAATCAAATGTGTCGAAGTTTAAACTCCCACTGGTATGCCTACAGCTCTGTTACCTTGCCTTCAGACCATGCTGGTGCCGTGGTTTGTGTGGAACTGAGATGGCTGTCCCTGTGGAGTCTTTCCCCCCCCCCCCCCGATACCTCTTGGTTCTCATTCCATACAGGTCAGAGCTGAGGCCTCTGTAGTGCAGACCCCAGGACCGATTCATTTTCCATTTCCATTTTGTATCCTTGGGAGAACTTTGGAGACAGACAAGGATGTAATATCTGTCTAATAAAGTAGAGAAAAGTCTATCTCTTTCCTTGGCCATCTTGGCTTCTTAGGGTTGCTCCCTTTTGCATTAATTAGGAGGAGGTCATGATATATCCAAAAGTGGATCTAGTATAAATACAACACAACTTATTGATATCTCTAGTTAGCTTTTCTGTAGGAAAAACGTGGTTCATTCCACAGATGTTTATTGCATTCCTGGTATACTGCAAGCACTGTATTGATATTTTGGCGGGGGGGGGGGGGGTTGTTTGTTTGTTTTAAGAACTCAAGAGGCAGCAGCAATTTTTTTTATTTTAACTAATTTCTATACCCCGAGTGGGGTTTGGACTCAACAACCGCAAGGTGAGTTACATGCTCTACCCATTGAGCCAGGCAGGCATCTCTTGTTATTTTTTTTAACTTTTGAATCACCTTCACCCATTTCTGTCACCATGCCCTCAACTACCTGCCTATTGCAACCACCAATATGTCCTCTGTATCTAATGGGTTTTTGTTTCTTTACGATTCCACACATAGGAGAAATCATACTGTAATTGTCTTTGTCTCATTCCACATAGCGTAATGTCCTCAAGGTCCATCTCTGTTGTCACAAATGGCAAGATTCTATTCGGTTTTATGGCTGGATAATATTGTGTTTAATATACACATCTTTATCCATTCACCCATCAATGGACACTTAGATTGTGTCCATATCTCCTCTATTATAAATAGTGCTGCAGTGAACGTCAGAATGCTTCTATCTTTTCAAGTTAGTAGTTTTGTTTTCTTCAGATAAATACTCAGTAGAATCGGTGAATCACACAGTAGATCTCTTGGCTACACCAATAATTCTCCACACTGTCAACAACACGTGTTGTTTCTTGTCTTTTTTCTAACTGCCATTCTAATATTAGGTGTGAAGTGATATTGTGGTTTTGATTTGCATTTCCCTGGTGATGAATGATGTTGAGCATCTTTTCATGATCCTGTTGGCCATCCCTATGTCTTTGGAAAATTTCCTAATAGTTTCTCCCATTCAGTAAGATGCCTTTTCATTTTGCTGGGAAAGTGTTTCCTTTGCTGTGTAGACACATTTTAGTTTGATATAATCCCACTTATTTTGCTTTTTTGTTTTTTCTTTTGGTGTTGAGACTCAAAAAACAAAAAAAAAAAATCGTTGCTTAAACATGTTTCAAGGAGCTAATTACCCCCTATCTTTTCTTAATAGGAGTTTTATGGTTTCAATCTTAGGTCCTTAAGCCATTCTGAGTCCATTTCTGTGTACGGTGTCTGATAGTGGTCCAGATTCATTTGCCTGTGGCTGTCCCATTTTTTCAATAGTATTTATTGAAGAGACTGTGGTTTCCCCATTATATAGTCATGTCTTCTTTGTTGTAAATCAATTGACCATCTGTGTGGGTTTATTTCTGGGCTCTCTTCTGTTGATCTCTATGTTTATTTTTATGCTAGTACCATACTGTTTTAATTTCCACAGCTTTGTAGTGAAGGAGTTTGAAATCAGTGAACGTGATGCCTCTAGTTTTGTTCTTCTTTCTCAAGATGCTTTGACCATTTGGGATCTTATGCAGTTCCACAGAAATTTTAGGACTTTTCTCTTTTGTGGATAGGTTTTCATGTGGACAGAAATTTTCAGCTTATTTGTATGAATACTAAGGAGTGTGATTGCTAGGTCTTATTAAAGATCATGTTTAGTTTTGTATGAAACTGCAAACTCATGCAAAGAGGAGTACCATTTTGCATTCCCACCACCAATGAATGAGTTTTCTTATTGCTCCACATTCTCACTAGTATTTGGTGTTATTGTTCTGGATTTTGGCCATTCTCATAAATGTGCAGAGTTATCTAATTGTTATAACACACATTTTTCTTGATTACAGTTATGACTTTTCTTTAATGTTTATTTATATTTGAGAGAGAGAGTCTGAGTGGGGTAGCGGCACAGAGAGAGAGAGAGAGAGACAGAATCCAAAGCTGGCTCCAGGCTCTGAGCTGTCAGCACAGAGAGTGTTTTATGGTTTGAACTCATATTGCTTACAATCATGACCAGGGTCAAAGTTGGACACTTAACTGACTCCTTCCCCCCAGCTGATCTTATGGCATTCTTTAAGACTTTGTGATATCTTGAGCATGTTTTATAAAGTTTCTGCTTTAGTCCTAGAAATGTCATTAACTTGACTTGCCATAGCTCTTTCTATAATAATACATTATTTTGGGGGTGCTTGTGTGGCTCAGTTGGTTGAGCATCTGAATCTTGATTATGACTCGGATCATGAAGTCACAGTTCGTGAGTTCGAACCCCGCATTGGGCAATGCACTTATAGTGTGGAGACCTCTGGGGATTCTTTCTCTCTTTCCCTTCCCCTCCCCCAAGCTTGCTCTCACTCTATGTAAACAACCTTAAAAATCATATAGTAGGTGTCTCCTGGAACATATATATGTAATGTAATTCTCTTGAGTATATACCCAGAATTAGTTTGATAATTTTTAGACCAAATACTGAAATAGCCATAAGTGGACAGTCTTCCTATAACCCCCTACTGTCTCCCTGTTGAGTGTTTTCCACTTCTACTTCATGCCCATAGTATGAGTTCTTAGAGAAGGCGCCAGTATTATGCCTATTGCTAAATCTGTTTTTCCCCCCAAGGTCATATTTTTAACCCCTACCACAATCATATTGCCCTAGATGTGCTAGCACAAGCACTATCCCCACGTTGCCTCTAACTCCTTATGTTTCACTCTTGCTTTTCTGAATCCAAGTCCTGGCCTTTCCTCAGATTTTTCATTGAGCTAAACACACCACCCTGGTATCTCCTGGTATACTAATTTTGAGCACCAAAACACCTCATTTTACCCAGGACCAGACCTCCCCCACTCCCCACACTGCAGAAGGACCCCTATTCATACACAGCGGACATGTGTATGAATTGCTCATGACCATAGCTTGATCTGTTGTTGAATTATTCTGTGTGTTTAATAATGTATGTGGATAGGATGAAAGAAACAAGGTATTTTAAGGAATGTTACAACCTACATATTTATAGATCTAGCAGGTTAAGTTAATAAGTAACCACAGTTACACAAATGAGTAGCCTCTGGAATTCTAAAGCATTTTTCCTCAGATACCTAATGACCAGATGTACAGTCCATAAGGCACACATACTAGGAGAAATGAAAGCACCATTGAGTATCAGGGAATTATGAAATATTGGGTTCAGGTAAACACATTTGTATAATGATTAAGAATTAAGGACGATAGACATCTCTATGATGTCATGTACAGTTATAAAAAAAAACCCGTGTATATAAATGGGCTCTGTAATCATGAAGTATCATTTAATTATCCAGCTATATATATGTCCAGAAACTATGAATAGCTTGAAATGTGTATTTTGAAAATTACCTTAAAATCAGAGAAATTCTTAATAATGAAAAGCTAACTAAAAGAAAACTTAAAAACATTGTATATAACAATGGTGTTTGAAGACCATGGTTGAGAAACTTCCTTCGTTCATTAGAAAGTAGTATTTGGGTGTGTAATTATGCGACTTAGTATAAAATATTTCCCTTCCAACTCTATTTGATAGGAAGCCTTTCTGCCGGATTTGCACTCAAGGTATTATTACCAGTTGAGGACATTAATGAAGGAGAGTTTTACCCCTTAGTGATACTGAAGAGAAATGAAAGCCATGGCATCGAGGGTTTTGATCTCAAGGAAGTCTGGGAAAATGGACATGAGCTTGAAAATCCGTGCAGATATGATGCAAGAAATTACAAAGACGTGTCTTTGACCCATCACAATATTCTCACTTGTAGGAAAGATCTGCAACTTAATCAGTTCTCAGTTACTCTTCCTGAAAACCAGAGTGTTTCTGTGAGCAAAACTACATACCAGTATTTCATGAATGATGAACCATTTATAAGGAATTTGTTAATACGAGACAGTAACATAAGTGGTGCTGCAGATGAGTGCATAAACTGCTTGGAAAATAGAATTGGGTTAATTTCTCAGGCACACCTGGCTGATCTGCAGAGGTATCATCGCGGGGAGAAAATGTATGAATGTAATCCAGTTGAGAAGTGTGTCAGCAATGGTTCCTTAATGTCACCTCTTGAAAAAATTCTTCCCAGGACCCAAAACATTTGGAATAAATCTAGGAAGAGTTTTAATTTGTTACCTGCACAAGCTAGGGGAGCACACCCTAGAGGAAAATCTTATAAATGTAATGATTGTGGGATGGATTTTAGCAAAACCTCAAACCTAATGAGTCGTAAGGGTATTCATTCTGGACAGAGACCTTTCAAATGTAATGCATGCAGCAAAGCCTTTGCTGAATGTTCAAGCTTTACTCGACATAAGAAAATCCATACTGGAGAGAAACCTTACAAATGCGATGAGTGTGACAAAGCCTTTAGGCAGTGCTCACACCTCATTAGACATCAGGGTACACATCCTGGAGAGAAACCACGCAAATGTGATGTATGTGGTAAGGCTTTTATCCAAAGCTCAAACCTTAATCAACATTGGAAGATTCACACAGGAGAAAAACCTTATACCTGTAGTAAATGTGATAAGGCTTTTATCAGACGTTCACACCTCTCAGGTCATGAGAGAACTCACACTGGAGAGAAACCTTACAAATGTAGTGAGTGTGGCAAAGCTTTTACTGATAGTTCACATCTTAGTCGACATAGAAAAACCCATACTGGAGAGAAACCTTACAAATGTAATCAGTGTGGCAAAGCATTTATCCAACCTGGAAACTTTGCTAGGCATGAGAAAATACACACTGGGGAGAAACCACACAAATGTAATGTGTGTGACAAGACTTTTATCCAAAATTCAGACCTTACGGCTCATCAGAAAATTCATACAGGAGAAAGACCTTATAAATGTAATAAATGTGATAAGGTTTTTATCAAACGTTCAGCCCTTTGGGGTCATGAGAGAATGGATAGTGGAGAGAAACCTTACAAATGTGATGAGTGTGGTAAAGACTTTTACCAGTCTTCAAACGTCTCTGCTCATCGGGGAGTCCATACAGGAGAGAAACTATATAAATGTTACATATGTGGGAAGGTTTATTGTCAAAATTCAAACCTTGCAAATCATCAGAGAATGCATACTGGAGAGAAACCTTTCAAAGGAGAAGAGTGTGCCAAAGCATTTTCCTACTTTGGAAACCTTAGTAGTCATCAGAAAATAGATGCTGTGGAGAAACCTCACAAATGCAATATGTGAAACAAGGGTTTTATCCAAAGATGAAGACTTATGGCACATCAGAGAATTCATACAGGACGAAAACGTTATAAGTGTACTAAATGTGATAAGGCTTTTATTAAATGTTCAGAACTTTTGTATCATGATAGAGCTCATACTGGGGAGAAACCTTTCAGATGTAGTGAGTGTGGCAGAGCCTTTTTGTAGAGTTCACATTCTTACTCAGCATAAGAGAATCCATACTGGAGAGAAACCTTACAGATGTATTGATTGTGGCAAGGCCTTTTCAAGGAGTCCGTACCTTACTCAGCATAAGAGAATCCATACTGGAGAGAAACCTTACAAGTGTAATGAGTGTGGTAGGGCTTTTAACCAACTGTCCATCCTTTGTCACAAGAAAATTTATACTGGCAACAAACCTTACAAATGAAAGGCTCTGAACATTTGATAAAGGCCTTATCACATTTAGTACACTTATAACGTTTTCCTCCTGGGTGGCTCATTCGGTTAAGCATCTAACTCTTGATTTTGGCTCAGGTCATGATCTCATGGATTGTGGGATTGATCCCTGGGGCGGACTCCACACTGAGTGTGGAAAAATAAACTTTAAGAAACCTCTTTAAAAAGGCACTAGCATAGAATCTCTGTATTGAAATTTGGCAAATTAGGGGTAGAATCAGGTAAATAAGTTACCTTAAAGTTAATACATTTCGAAGGAAATAAATGAGTAAGTTAGAAAAACCTAAGAATAACTTTTGACTTGTTTGGAACACCTATGACAGTGGTTATGGGTTGCATGCAGTATTATACACTCAGTATAAAGATACACATTTAAAGGCTGTTGCTGAAATTTTACTTACCCACAGTTATCCTTGACTACCTTGTCATTTAGTATTATTCAAAGGTATATGCTGGGGAATGTGAGGAACCGTCCCTGCCTGACCTCTGTTCTCAGTATGCTGGGAACATGGGACTTGATCAAGTCCCAGGAGACATGCGGGTTGGAGCCTTCCTGGTCGCCAGACAAGTGTACCAAGCATCATGACACTGGAGATTTACCCACACATAGTTGCAAGCTGTTCCCATCCCGTCCTTTCTCTAGCTGTAACTATTCTGATGCATCATTTACTGTGCTCTCCATGCTGGCAAGGAGGGTATAAAATAAGATGCTGTTTTTAATAAAGTTTGCCACTAGCCATCAAGTCTTGGTCCGTCTCCATTAGCCGTCAGCTTTTGGGGACATCCGCGTTTCTAGTATCTTTTGGGAACGTCCCCGTTTCCATCGGCCATCAGCCTTTGGGAACATCATTGCGTCGCTCCTCGTCTCCCCAGAACCCCTCCTCATGGAGGAGAACCTACCACAGGTATATATCGTTTTTAATTTTATTTTACATCATTTATTTTTGAGAGACAGAGCACAAGTGGGGGAGGGGCAGAAAGACAAGGAGACACAGAATGAATCCTAAGCAAGCTCCTGCCTCCGAGCTGTCAGTGCAGAGCCTGATGTGGGCCTGGGACTCACAAACTGAGAGGGTGACTTGAGCCAAAGTCAGTCGCTTAATGCACTGAGCCAACATGGCACCCCAGTGAAGGGGTATATTTAAATTTGGTCTACAAAATGTATTCTATACCATTTTATTTCTTTTACCTTCTGTTGTTTAAGCATGAATATGAAAAACTCCAATATTCTTGTTATAATCTACTTACTTATTCACTTAATTCATTTTATAGAGAGGTGCATGCATGTAGGGGACAGAGGCGGAGGCAAAGGGAGAAAATCTTAATCAGGCCCCACACTCGGTGCAGAGTGTATCCATGTCTCCATCCCATGGTTTTGGGATGTAGGCCTGAGCCAAAATCAAGACTGATGTTCAACTGAGTAAGCCACTCAACCACCCCTCTAATGCCCCTCTAATGCCCTTGTCGAATTTGAATTATAATGTGTAGCTAATTGGGCTTACTTCCATGTAAATAAGACAAAACCTAATAAAGAAAAGGCCTTTGCCCCTCACCATTCATCCTTCTTGGTCCTACAGTGGCCATTCTGCCATAAGGTGAGAGAGTGCTGAGCGCTAACGGAGGTTGAGTAGACAGGACTGTCCAGGGGACCCGTCTCGTCCCACCCTGCATCTCTGGGCTTCCTGTTATGTGACAATGATAAACCACCTAGTTGTTTCAGCCACTGATTTCCAGGAGGTCTGTCACAGAGGGGACCTGTCCTATCTGACCAATAAGATTAATATTTGTATTGAGAGTAGAATGGACCATTTGAGAAGGAATCCTGAATTTAACATTTTGTAGGTTAGAAAAGCCTTCACAGATGGGTTAGAGCTATTTGACACATGCTGCCCCAAACTCACAATAGGAACCAAACAAAATGGAGCTTGAGAATTTATGAGGAATGTTCAGAATGCTAGGGTAGAAAGTTACGGGAGGAAGGAATTCGGTGCCACAAATAGAATTATGTGATTACGTGAGCGTTTCAACTACTAGTCTCTGAGATTATGCATGGCACTGTCTACTTTGCACAGATAAAATGCATTCACTCATTCTGTCAGTCAGGAACTATTCTAATCACTGATATTAGCAGGAAACGAAATTCCCTGTCTTCGAGTAACTTATATTCTGTAAGGGCAAGTATATAAGATAAAGTAGGATAGTGATATGTACCGTATACGTGTTCATGTGTAATGATCGACTGACAGGGCAGTGCCCACAGGAGGAGGTCATACTTGAGCAGAACCACTGAAAGTGAATCATGCAAATACAAATGAGGAAGGGCCAGTGGGTGGAGGAAGGAAGCAGAGAATTGCTAGAATAGAAACATATTTACATTGGATCAGGAATATCCATAAGTGGCGTGTGCCTTGGTGAAATGTGATACTATGTTTCTACTAGAGATGTGTAAAATTTGGGACTCCTTGTACTTAGAATTTTTAAAAATTTTAATAACAAAACTCCCCAGAGGGCTTAAGAGCATATGTGATAGATCCAAAACCATGACCTGTTTGGGGAACGCACAGACCTATTTCTTTATGGCAGCCTTACCACTGCCAAGAGAACACAGAAGTGGGGTGAGTGGGGGGTAATGAATTAGTGGAAACATGGTAAATACCATTTGTGAAAACTGTCTAGGGAGTTGATCCCAGGAGTTGTTAAGGTACGTACTTTTCCTGTTGTCCACCCCTGTAGCCAGCCAGGGGTGTATTGCTACTTCCACCTATGTGGAATGTGATGAGAATGTGACTCTGTGTGCGAGGTTGGCAAACTTTTATGTCAGGGACACATAGTAAATATTTTATTCTTTGTAGGCCATACTGTTTCTGTTACCGCTCTTCTTGTACGTCCTTATTGGGTCAAAAGTACCTAAGTGTGAGTGTGGCCAGTTACATTTCATTTAAAAACAGACAGTGGCTGGGGTGCAGGGTGGCTCAGTATGTTAAGTGGCCAACTTTGGCTCAGATCATGATCTCGCGGTTTGTGAGATCGAGCCCTGCGTCGGGCTCTGTGCTCACAGCTCAGATCCTAGAGACTGCTTCAGATTCTGTGTCACCTCTCTCTGCCCTTCCCCTGCTCACACTCTATCTCTCAAAAATAAATAAACATTTTAAAAAGTTAAAAAAAACCACGGTGGCTGCACTTGGATCATGTTCTGTAGGCGGCGGACTTTATTTTACTTAATAAACCTGGTTTGATCATTTCCCACTTTCTTTAAGTATTCTTTATAACTAATATAACTAAGGAGTGAAGATTCAAAGGTCTTAATAAATTATTGAGACTGAATGATTTTATATAGCCAGTCTGGTTTATTTAATGTAGATAACTGTTAGGATGGCAGCAGAACTCATTTCATTTGTTGCCTGGACCAAAAGAACCACAGCATCTGTAACAGAAATTATTGTGCAGACTGGCACTGTGGACTAACATGGGACACGAAGCATCACATAGTGATAAAGCATTTTAGGGCAGGAAATAAATTAATTCTATATAAAGATCACATCACTGTATATTTATTTTATTTTTGTTACTTAAAAAATTTATGTTTTTTATTTACTTTTGAGAGACAGAGAGAGACAGTGCAAGCAGGGGTGGGGCAGAGAGAGAGGGAGATACAGAATGTGAAGCAGGCTCCAGGCTGTGAAGTGTCAGCACAGAGCCTGACGCAGGGCTCGAGCCCACTAACCGTGAGATCATGACCTGAGCCAACGCCGGACACTTAACCACTGAGCCACCCAGGTGCCGCTGTATATTTGTTATTTTAGAATAAACAAACTGAAACTCGAATCTATATTTGATTTCGAAAAACTACTAAAATACTATACAAACATGCAAAATAGATTTGAAGCCTTGGAATCTTGGGCATTTAATGAGTTGGGAAGCAAGAGAGGTGAGTAATAAGCTGGGAATACCGGTCACGTGATATAAACCGGAAGAAATATAGCTTAACATTGTCTTTTTTCTTGATGAGATTATATTTTTATTAATTTATTTTAAAATTAAGATATTAAAATAAAGTCCTGAATGTTTTGCTCTTTATAGTGATGTTACCTTTTTCTTAAAGGACCTCTCCGATATTGGGGAAGAAGATTGCCTCCCGTAACAAGAGTCAACAGAGATTGTCGGAGGAGAGACGTTTACAACCGTCATTAAACATACCACACTCAAATTACAGAAGAATAAATTTCAGCAATTCCTATTCAGACATGCTGTTTCTGCTGTATTTTATTTAGTTCCACCATACTCATTATCACATGCACATGTCTTTAAAGAAACCACAATATTGCTTCTGAAAGTGACTCTGTGACTCTTGCTCACTGTCTTGAATGAGATAAATTCTGTAAGTATACTCTTTTTTTTTTTCCCCCGGTAGGCTGTCTCTTCCTAGCATGGGGTTTTAACTTATGACTGAGATCAAGACCTGAGCTGAGATCAATGATTGGATGCTTAAACGACTGAGTCACCAGGTGTGCCTGGAATTATAATCTTGACGTATCTTAAAATTCAGACTCTCTTAGCCCTTGGATCAAACACCAAGAACCCCTTCACTGAGGATTTTCTTGAATTACATTAGCAGCAATCACACTTTGATTTAGCATCTCTCTCACAATCTCAGCCTGTGCGGTCAGATTCTTTTCCCAGACATGCTCACCTCCCCAGATTCCTGCTGCATCTCCTAACCTTAGACACTGTGCTCTCCGACTAAACTAGAGAATACTCACAGACTCCTCCCTGCTGGCAGGACTGGGAGTGGGTGTAAAGTAGCAGGCAAAGCATGTGTGAGAGGGAGGAAGCCAAACCCTGAGATATAAGTTAGTGACTCTGTGATCTCACCTCCTCAAAGAATTGCAATCATCATGTCAGCTGTAGTGAGAATGATAGTTCCACACTTGGGGAACTGAGAACGGTTCTGAAAAGGTTTTTAATCTTTATTTTTAATGTTTATTTATGTTTGAGAGGGACAGAGACAGAGAGACAGCGTGAGTGGGGAAGAAGCAGCGATAGATGGAGACACACAGTCTGAAGCAGGTTCCAGGCTCTGAGCTGTCAGCACAGAACGAGGTGGGGCTCGATTCCACAAACCTTGAGATCATGACCTGAGACGAAGTCCGACGCTTAACAGACTGAGCCACCCAGGCATCCCTGAAAACCCTTTTTTTAATTACCAGGATCTATTAGAAGTTTCTAGTGAGCATATCCAAAGGGACCAATGGAGTGTTTGAGAGAGACTCTTCCTTTTCCATTATTTCCTGAAGCAGACAGGTGTCACCTGGAAAGAGGAAATGCTGACGTCTGAGCCATGAAAGACCAGCAGAGAAGCACAGGGGCCTCACTGGATTCTGTGCTTCCCGGAGAATTTCTCTTCCCCCAACCTATTCTTTGTTACTCCTCAGACCCACGTCCCACCACCACTGAACTTACAGGCAGACAGAAACATACAAATGACACAAGAAGGATTTTATATTCTTAAACTTTTCAGTAAGTGCAATATATTTTAAATTTTCAATAAATGCAAAGAAAGAACATGATGTCAATAAATGAGATTGAATATTTGCCCCGCTTCCCCAACTCAAAACAAATTAACTAGGAAGCCTATATAAATTTGACATTTCCTAGGAAAATACACATTTTATCAAAATTGACTTTAGTAAGATAAGGAGTCCAAACAGACCAATATCATAGAGAAGAGGAAGACATTTATCAGAGTTCCTCATAAATAAAAGTACCTGGATCAGATTAGCAGCCAGATTCTTCCATTCTTTTAAATACCAGGTAAGCTAATGCTACTTACTCAATTCAAGGGCATCAGAGAGGAAGTAAAATTTCCAAATTATCTTACTACATCAAATAAAATTTTGATACTAAAGCATCCTAAAGTCGGTACCAAGAAGAATACCAGAGAAAGATCTCACGTCTGTTTAAATATGGTACTATGTAAAATAAATATAGCCAGAATGCCTGAAAAATCATATAAAAATATGCTGACCAAGTGAAACTTATGTCTGGACTTCAAGAATGATTCACTATTGGGAAATTCATTAATATACTTCATCATAATTATGAAATCAAGAAACTTAATAATAGTTACAAAAAACATTATTTGGAAGAATTTATCACGTAAGAATGTTAAATCAAAACACTAGAAGTAGGAAATTCTTTAGGATCTTTCCCAACTTGGCAAAACAAAGTCTTCGTCTTGCTCTTGGGAAGCACTAGGAATATTCCACTAAGACCGGAAACCACACTAAAAAAGTATATGGTCACCTGTTCTATTCATTTATCATCGTGTTGGAGGTTTAGCCAGGGCCATTTAAAATGGCATAGGAATTAGAAACAAAGATGTAGAACCGTGTTTGCATGTGATACAAGTATACGTCTGGAAACACAATAGAAAACCCACTATGAGAAATAATTCAGTATGCTAATAGGATATAATACCGATATACAAAAACAATAGCCTTTTTGTACATAGACTACTTTTTCAAAAATTTTATTTTTAAGTATCTCTACACCAACATGGGGCTTAAACTCACGATTCTGAGATCAAGAGTTGCAAGCTCCACCAACTGAGCCACCCAGGTGCTCCTGTACATAGGATATTTTTATACAGTAGCTCATGTGCAACAAATAATCATTTACAAGTAATAGTAGCTGAACCTGTGATTACAAAAGTGTAACTTAAAATGCGGGTGCATGGGTGTCTCAGTCGGTTGAGAATCCGACTTCCGTTCAGGTCACGATCTCAAGGTTCCTAGGTTTGAGCCCTGAGGTGGGCTCTGTGATGACAGCTCAGAGCCTGTAGTATGCTTCAGATTCTGTGTCTCTCTCTCTGTCCCTCCCCTGCTCGCACTATGTCTGTCTGATACCTCTGTCTCTCAAAAATAAACATTAAAGAAAAAAATTTTAAGTGTAACATAAAATGAAATAGGAATGCATGGGTAGCCTAGTCAATTGAGCATCTGACTCTTGATTTCAGCTCAGGTAGTGATCCAGGGTTGTGTGATCCGTCCTTGCGGAGCATGGAGCCTGCTTTGAATTCGCTCACTCTCTGCCCCTCTCCCTTGCCTTTGTGCTGTCTCTAAATGAATAATAGCTTTAAAACATGAAATAAACTAACTAGAAAGAATCTAACAAAAATGTGTAAAATCTATACGGAGTAAACAACAAAACATTCCTGAAATATATGTAAGGAGGAGTAAATGAATGTAAATTTACATCATGTTCTTGGGTAGAAAAACTCAATATTACAAAAAGATCAGTTCTTCTAATTTATAAATTTAGTTTGATCCTGACATAGATACCATCAGTTAGTTTTTTGAACTGGCAATGTTAACACAAAAATCTTATAGAATAATGAACAAATAAGAATAGCCACAAAAACTCTAAATAAAAGAACACCAAAATGGGTATGGTTATTTTTATATATTATGTTCTGAACAGACTATTAGATCAGTGAAGTTAAAAATTCAGAAGTATGCCAAAGTGCATAAGAAAAATTAATGACTAGTGAAAACTAAAGTAGGGATAACATCATTAACGTCTGGTATTTGGGAAATGGGAATTCCTATCAAGATGACAATAAATGGTCTTATTTTTCACATTGTACAATGGAGTAAAGGTCAAACAAAAGAGCAGTCTATATGGTAAAAAAATAATTTAAAATGGTTAAATTCCTTCCTGAGACCTGCTTCTCAATCACCTGACTGTAGCCAAACTCTGCTCATGTTTAAAGAAGTCACTCAGCAACAGCTTTGCATTGAAAATCATCTTCATTGAATTTTGATGCAAACTTGTTCTGAACTATGTTCAGAGTGGCCATTGGTGTATCTATTGGCTCCACCTGCTTCTTGAGTGTCTTCCAGGACATCACGATTGGCCCCAGGAACCCCCCCAAGATGACAGAACCTAAAATAAAAGCTCTGCGTGCCTCTCTAACAAACAGCTGCTTGATCCTAAACATGCGGGTAAATACCACTTTCTCTCTTGCTGTGACTGAAAATGAACAGTGGAAACATCACATAGAAATATGGCTGGGGGTTCTGAATAATAAGGTCACACAATCACCACTTGACCTACTTTTAACCTTCCCTCCTGTCAGGTATTTGGGTTTCATGATCTGGGCCAGTTATCTCCATATCTTTAAGCTCTTAAGATAGAAGCTGTGGGTCCAGCACATTCACAAGAATAACATCTCCAGAATTTCCCTGGAGGGGAGGGCTACCCAACGCATCCTTGTCTTGGTAAACACCTTTGTATTTTTTTGAGCTCTCTCACCTTTTCGGTTCATTTAGCTATTTCTGAAAACCCAGGTTGGTGGGTGCTGAACCCCTGTTCCCTAATCACTCCATGTTTTTAACAATCACCCCTTTTTTTCTCTGGAGCCCTGATCTTGTTGTCTCCAGGGTCATCTCTGCATGCCTCAGAAGGAAAACACAACGCTCTAAAATGACAAAATACCTGTCCACTATTGTAAACTGTTCTCTTAAGCAATGTGTAGTCACTTGTTCATTCACTCCTTGCAGAGATGTAAGCACTGGAGGGACAGTCTCATAACAGAGACGGTGTGAAAAGCACATCCAGCCAGCCCCACCTTCAGAATTTCCACAGGAAACAGAAGAGGGGCTATTAACTTGCGTATTTCCTATTAAACATTATTAAGAGTGTGTATGATGCTACTGAAAATGTGAAAAACTAGTTTACTATTTGTGTGTATTATTCACATAGAGAACAGACATCCTTATCACATGTCTCTGGAAATATTTCAAAACCAGTATTTCATCAGTACTAGGAAAAGGTAAGTATCTTTGAAAGAACACCTTCTAGAAGCTTCAACATCTGCCCCTGACACAAAGCATTCAGAAACATAAAAGGAAAAGATTAGTTAAGATATCGAATTTTCGGGGCACCTGTGTGGCTCAATTCATTAAACTTTGGACTCAGGTTAGGATCTCACAGCCTTAGTAGGGACAGGGAAGGGGCTCTGCTCAGAGCCTGCTTAGGATTTTCTCTTAGTCTGCTCCTCCCCTGCTCACGTTTTCTCTCTTGCTCTCTCTCAATATAAATAAACGTCTTTAAAAATCTAATTTTCGAGTAGATAATAGTTGTCCAAATAACTGAAAACAAAGATTCTTAACAATTTGAATTGCAATGATATTTAGTAATTAATGGCTTAAGCAAAACACAGGTGCCATATGGTAGGTCTCAAAAGCCTTTGGATTTATAGTTCATCTGGAGAGGCGTGGATTTGAATATCAAATTTAAAGAGAGATATTAATGCACACGCATACAGGCAAAATGTTTCTTCCTTTTAACTAACGTGCCAGCCCTCCGCCCCCACAGCCCAAGGCCTGTGGGGGACGCCAGGGAACGCAGTCCAGAAAATGGAGAGCAGAACTGACAATTCAGTGTAAAGCTCAGTTAATACCAAATTGCACATTCCCCACAGAAAAGTTTTTTTTTAATGTTTTATTTATTTTTTGAGAAACAGAGACAACGCGAGCAGGGGAGGGTCAGGGAGAGAGGGAGATACAGAATCCGAAGCAGGCTCCAGACTCTGAGCTAGCGGTCAGCACAGAGCCAGATGCGGGGCTCGAACCCACGAACCGTGAGATCATGACCTGAGCCGAAGCCAGACGCTCAACCGACTGAGCCACCCAGGCGCCCCAGAAAAGTTTTTTTTAATGTTTACTTTATTTTTGAGAGAGAGAGAGCGAGAGCGAGCGAGCGAGCGAGCGAGCATGGGGAGGGGAGAGAAAGAGAGAGAGAGGGAGAGATACAGTTCCAAAGCCGGCTCCAGACCCTGATGTGAGTAGAGTCCGATGACAGGCTCCAACCGACAACCCGGGAATCATGAGTTGAGCTGAGGTCGAGGCTTAACCTACCGAGCCACTCAGGCCTATCTTCCCAGAAGAGCTTTGCATGTCGTATTCTAGCGTCCATCACCGACACTGACCACGTCGGACTTTGGTGCTTTGAACACAGAGTAGTCAAGTGGGTCTCAGTCGCCCCATGAGCACCTTCAGCCCCAGGGCCCGCGCTGCTCCGTCTCTCCCGCTGGAGCGCGTCTCCACCGCTCGCTACAAATGTTTCCCCGGCACCAGGCTCAACTTGTGAAATACCGCAGTTCCCAACAGAAGCGGCCCACCCTTCCCCGACGCTGTACCCAGTCTGGCTCCAAATGACACCAGCGGGATTGGGAGGAACCCAAAACCAGGACCCGAAACCGCTGGGAAGAAAGGAAGAAAGAATCAGCAGTCGCCAGGAACAGGATGGAGTGCGGGATTGGACCCAGCGCGCCCGGCCCCGCCCCCTACGGTGACGTCCCCAACCCGCCTCGGCCCCGCCCCGTGACGCACGCGCAAGCCGCTTTCCCGCAGACCCGGAAGCGGATCGCGCGGAGCAGGGTTGAATTGGGTAAGTGAGTATCCATTTTTCTTGGTCAAAGTAGGGTCACCCTTCTCAGGCTCCGCCTCCACATCCAGGTTTCTGGGGTCGCCTGGGAAGGCAAAATGCTTGAACCGAGTCGTCGCTCACGCTGGGAATTCGTCCCTTAGGCCACTCGCTGTGTCGTCATAAGACGTTCCGTGTAGTGTCCGTTCGTGCAGGTTCCGGGCCTCTGCGTCGTTTCCGGTTAAAATCGCTCTCGGGCAGTTTCGGGCCGAGCCTTTCTGCTCTGGCCCACGCAGACCCAGTCACCTTGCCGGCCGCTGTTTTCCTACTCAGAACCTTCTATGACTCCTGAGTCTTCCCCTGCCCTCAACCGCGTCGGGAACCGTAGCACTGTGGAGGTGGATGCAGGACCTTCGCCCCGCCGCAGGGAGGACAGCGTGGGGACGGAGATGCCAGGAAAGAGGCAGATATCTGTGGAGTTAGAGGGTCATCCCAAAGTGTGGGGAGAAAGAATGGCGGGGTTTGAACCAGAGGCTGCCGCAGAGTGGGGTCAAACTACTGGAGGAGGAATAGCGAGGGAGGGACTCAGAAATGGACAAAAGGACAGAAGAGAAACAAGGACACAGAGAGACTTACACAGAGAACAAAATACGTAGTGGTCTGGGACGAAGCACAGGACCCAAACCCAGGTGAGTACTGAATTGACTGGATATGGGATATTACGTTGTGAAGTACTGATTCGTGGCCCTAATCTAAATTGGGTGAATTGTTTCAGTGACGCAGAAGAGATTGAGAGTTGTGAAACCAGGTGTTTGAGGCATCTGCACTTTTCAGTGTTGCGTCAGAAGATAATTCTATTTGCAACCCCCACTCATCTAGAGAGAGGGTAGAGGCCAATCAGTTCATGGGGAAAGACTTTCTGTAACCACATGGTGTTTTTTACAGTGGCCATTATTAACAGTACTGTTTGCCTCTCCCTCTTTTTTCCGTGGCTCGTGGCATTCTTTTCTAAATTTGATGTATCCTCACACTTGTTTTGGCTTTAATCTCAGAATCCATTGGATAGCCTTTTAATTTCCAAGTTATTTTCCCTCTTAATATTATTGTTCAGACTGTGAGTTTCACATGCTTCCTACTCTATCATATGTTGGAAGTATTATTTGATGTCTGTTAAAGAACTTTATAGTATTTCATTACACATTCGTTAAGGATGTTGATAATCTTTTAACACTCAAATCTAGTTTGGCTAGTTAACTTATTTTTTCATGTTTATTTTTGAGAGACAGAGCATGAGCGGGGGAGGGGCAGAGAGAGAGGGAGACACAGAATCTGAAGCAGACTCCAAGCTCTGAGCTGGCAGCACAGAGCCTGATGTGGGGCTGGAACTCATGGATCGCGTGATCATGACCTGAGCTCACGTCGGAGGCTTAAGAGACTGAGCCACCCAGGCGACCCTCCGCAGTTAATTTAATATTCAGCATTTCTCTTCTTGCCTTATATGATCTTTTAAATCCCCAAGTTCTGAGATGAAGTCTCCAGCTAAGTTGACGTTCCCCTCAAGTCCCCTTTGTCTTTCCTGTTCCGATGTTGAAGGATGAGCTGGGTTGATGTGCGTCTTTGTACCAACGGAGCCCGTACGTTCATGATGCAGAGATTGCTCAGAGCTCATCTCCACTGGTGACCGTTTTTCATGTTTCCCAAGACTAGTAACTATATTGTAATTTCATATAGTTCTGGAAGAGACGAATTAAATGCCTGGGTTTTATTATACCCTTGAAAGAGAAGCTTCTCTTTTTGAGAAACATGAGTGGTCATCTGGAATTTGGACAAACCCTTTCTACTACACCTGTCCAGGCCACCTTTTCAGAATTTTCTTACACCTAGTTCAGTACAACTCAGACTTCTTCAGGGTAACTTGGTAAAGTAACTCCCCCTCGGACCCCCAGAGCACCACCTTTAACATGAGATGGTAGACCAGGAATTCTGAACCTGAGCTAATAAGATGGTGGGAATAATTTTCTAAATTAGATGTGTGTTTGTGTTTGGCAGTTTTCTGGGAGAGGGTGTGCAGTTATAATCAGAGCTTACAGTGTGACTCAGTTCCAAAAATAATGAAAACCGCTAAGATAGAGGCAGGAGCATGTTCTTAGAGACAAAGGCTTGCTTCTGTCGGCTCCACCCTCTCTGTATCTTAGCTGAATCTTAAAAATTTGATTGTGTCATCTCTTGATGTTAAACCGTCTTACAGCTTCCCGTCACCATCAGGACAAAGATCTAAACTCTGAGTATGGCTGCCAGGGAGCTCTGGAACCGGGGTGGCCCTTAAGTGTTGCTCCAAACTAATGGAATGGATGGACTTTTATGCCCTGTGTGTCAACCAGTCATTGGGTGCCGGCTGCCTAGGGAGGAGTCAAGAACTTGAATGAGGCCATTCCCTTTGGTCAAGTGCCAAGCAGACAGAGGACAATGCAGTTGCAGTAGAGTGTTGTTTCATCAGGGGCGGGCTTTCTGAAGAAATGAGTGAAAAATACACCTGTTGGAATTAATTTAGGAATTTATTATCCCCGCATGCCTCCTGTTGCAGTGGGCAGCAAAGGACTGTCTTTCTCCCATATCCCGATTCTCCCCATATGTGTATTGTGGCAGAGGAAGGGGTTATGTTGATTGTAAACATTAAACAACATACTTTTTGTCACACAGAATAAGCATACATGAGAAAGAAGACCAGAAGAAGAGGGGAAAAAAGGAAGAATGGCTCTTTTCCAGGTAAAAGTCATAGTTTCATTGATTGTTCTTCTTCCTAAAATGTTGCACTTTGGACTTGTTAATCTTCTCTGTCTCCGAGTTGTCCTGCCTAAATTGTTTACTCACACCCAGGACCTTCTCCCAGTCTCCCAGATTCCATCTCACTGTGACCCAGTGACGTGGAGCTTGTGAAGACCCTCCTTTTAGGTGGTCGTGCTATGAAGGATTTTCTTCACAGACAAGGACTGGAGATGGGGAGTAGGCTCTGAGGTGTCCGTAGGTTGGGCAGTATGGATTCTTCAGACACTCCTTCTGGTGCCCTTTCAGCGGATATAAACCAGGATTAAAGAGATTACATACGCAAGTAATAATGTGCACCAGTACCTGAGGAACCCTGGCAAATAAGACCGATGGGGGAAATTTGCTTTGTTTTTTGCAAAATGTCTTTTGCTGTTAAACAAGTGAGTCAGTGTGCTTCTGGCTCCAAAATATTAATGCTTTGGAACAGAAGGGGAAGTTCAAACTAGGAATAAGGAATAGAGAGGGTGTTTTACTAACATAATTAGATTTAAACTATAGACTCTACAAACTTGTCTAACAGTAAATATTTTTTTATATTACTTATAGCACATCCATCTTATTAAGACCGTAGTGTTCTTTTATGAACTCCTATGCTGCAGATCTTTTAGATACAAATGTTTATAATTTAGCCAGACACAGGAGCAGGACTTCTCTCATCAGAGAGGATGGTGCTCAATTTCATTTTACAAATTATTTTTAAATGTTATTTTTTGTTGTTGTTGTAAACCCCACTAGTGTATATATTTTTTGGTTTCAGTTCCACACAGTGATGCAGTTTAGAAACTAAGGTGTAAAATAGCCTTTTCCCTGTGATATCTTCCACCATCATTGATTGGCTTCCTCTGGAACTGATGTTCTTTTTAGCGCCAATCTTGTAAAAATGTGTTTATATGTTGTAATGTGATTTTAGAAAACATTTTTCAGTAAATGTTTTGTCCTGATATTTTATTCTGTAAATTGAAATGTTTAAATACCATATGTCTTGAAATTGTTTTCTTGTTAGTAAACTAGAGGTAACTGCTTGTTTAGATCCTCATTGGAACATTCTCTAAATGAAGATTTGTGGGTCTTTTACAATTTCTTACTGTTACAAAGAATGCCACGGTAGCTAATTCTGAGCAGGCCGACTTCACTATAGACATCTAAGTATATTTTAAGATTGTACATCTTGGGGCGCCTGGGTGGCTCAGTCAGTTAAGCTTCCGTCTTCGGCTCAGGTCATGATCTCACGTTCGTGGGTTCGAGCCCCGCGTCGGTTTCTGTGCTGACAGCTCAGAGCCTGGAGCCTGCTTCCGAATCTGTGTCTCCCTCTCTCTGCCCCTCCCCACTCATGCTCTGTCTCTCTCTGTCTCAAAAATAAATAAAACATTAAAAAATTTTTTAAAAAAAGATTGTACATCTTAAGCATGATAACCAGGTTAAGATGGTCTTTCTAAGGAGACAAACATCCCATTTACTAAATAAAGATTTTAAATCAACTGTTTGAACATCGTCAGCTAAAGGAAAACATAGAAGAGAACTAAGAAGTAGGAGAACAGTGTTTCAACAAATAGAAAATATCGGTAAAGAGATAGAAATTATAATACAAAGATGGAATAGAAATTCTGGAGCTCGGGGCACCTGAGTGGCTCAGTCGGTTAAGCATCCGACTTCGGCTCACGTCATGATCTCATGGTCCGTGGGTTTGAGCCCCAAGATGAAAACGTAGAGGTAAATGTTTGTGACCTTAGGGTTGGAAGTGGATTTTTATATGATACCAAAAACAAAAGAGAAAAAGGCTAAGTAGATAAATTGGTCATCATCAAAATTAATCATGTCTGTGCACTCACATAAGTGAAACAGTCTATGAAAAAGAGGAAATAATTTGCAAAACACCAGTCTAGGAAGGGTCCAGAACCTAGCAGTGTATGAAGAACTTCTATAACTCAACAACCAAAATACAAAGGGCCCAAATTGTAAAATAGTCAAAATTTTAATGCACATTTTTCCGTAGAACATGTAGCCATGAAACAAGCACATGAGATGTTCAATGAAAGTAGTCATTAGTAAGATGCAAAATCAAAGCCACAGTGAGATACCATTTCACACCCACTGGAATGACTATTGTGAAACAACAATAACAACGAATAAGTATTGGTAAAGATGTGGAGAAATTAGAATCCTGACATATTGCTGTTAAAATGTTGTAGCTGCCGTGGGTGTGTGAGAAACAGTGTGACTGATTCTCAAAATATAAAATCATGTGACCCAGTAATTCCACTCCTACGTATATATCCAACAGAATTGAAAACAGATATCCTTGCTTGTACTTGAAAGTTCAGAGCAACTGACTAATATTAGCCAAAGGTAGTAACGACCAAATGCCCGTCAGTAGTTGGGCGAACAGTCTAGTCCTGCTATGGAATACTCTGCAGCCAGAACAAAGGAATTGTACCACTGGCACATACTATATCATGGATGAACCCCAACATTATTCCAAGTGAAGGAAGGCAGATAGAAAACGTCACATTTTTGATAACCATTTCACTTACACGCAAAGATCCAAAATCAGCAAACCATAGAGACAAAGCATTCGTGGTTGCCAGGGAACTGGGGAATAGAAAGCACCTTTTAATGGGGAAAGGATTTTCTGTGGGGGTGATTGAAATGTTTTCAGTCCAGACAGAGGTGATGCTTGTGCCACATTGTGAATGCGCTAAATGCCACCGAATGGTACTTTAAAATGGCTAATTTTATGTTAAATGTAGCACTCAATTCCAGCCAAGTCAGTCTTTACACATCTCTGCATTTTAATTTTGTGTCAAAAAACACGTTCCCTGTCCACGTGGTGAAATGTGTTTTCATTTCAGGGACGGTTGACCTTCAGGGATGTGGCCGTAGAGTTCTCTCAGGAGGAGTGGGAGTGCCTGGGCCCCTCTCAGAGGGCCTTGTACAGGGACGTGATGCTGGAGACCTGCAGGAACCTGGTCTCCCTGGGTAAGGATAACTTCCCTCCAGAAGTTGGTACTTTTTGTGTGACTTTGTATTTTCTATTGAAATCCCCTACTTGATCATAGGAGTGTCAAGTCCCTGTTCTCAAGGGAGTGCTTGCAGCTGTTTTGATTGAGAATGACAAGGCTTCCTAATGTGGCAAATGGACTCTAGCTTCCCTTTTCCTCAGAAGTTCTACATTCCTGCTTATTTAAGTGGTTACAGAACTTAGCAGTCAGAAAAACTTAAGGGAAGGAATTGGTGATGGGGAGCACTGGGTTTTATATGTAAGTGATGAATCACTAAGTTCTATAGCTGAATTCAGTATTACACTATATGTTAACTAACTTAAATTTCAGTAACAATCTGGGAGTTGTGGGAAAAGGATTTAAAACTCTTAAATTTCTTGGGGCACCAGGATGGCTCAGTCGGTTAAGTGTCCGACATCGGCTCAGGTCATGATCTCACAGTCAGTGGGTTCGAGCCCCGCTTCAGGCTCTGTGCTGATAGCTCAGAGCCTGGAGCCTGCTTCAGATTCGGTGTCTCCCTCTCTCTCTGCCCCTCCGCTGCTCACTCTGTCTCTGTCTCTCAAAATAAAATAAAGATACAAAAAAAAATTTAATTAAACTCTTAAATTCTTGGGGCATCTGTGTGGTTTTGTTAAGTGGTGTCTGTCTTCAGCTCAGGTCATGATCTCACTGTTCCCAAGTTTGAGCCCCAGGTCAGGTTCTGTGCTGAGAGCCTGGAGCCTGTTTCAGATTCTGTGTCTCCCTCTTTCTCTGCCTCTCCCCTGCTCCTGCTTTCTCTCTCTTTCTCTTTGTCTCTCTCTCTCAAAACTAAAAACCATGAAAACAAATTTTAAACCCTGGAAATTCTTAATAAAGTAAATTTCACTAACATCTTTAAAGATAAGGCTCAGAGACAATGAAGTTGGGGGAAAAAAGGAAACCTTATGGTGAAATTTTAAAAATATCTTCTTCTATGGTCTTACCCTTGTGCTTTTGGTTTAGTAGGTCTTGGAAAGAACCAGATCTCTGCATACCTAAAATCCTCATTAAGCGTTTAGGTAGTTAGGTGACTACATTTTGAAATATGTTCCTACACTCACATATAATGAATGTCCTTTCTTGTTTGCTGAACCAAGAGCTGTGAATGTGTTCTAGAAGAGCAGAGCAGATCATGTTCTTTTTTTCTTTATAAATGGAAATATCTACTTGAGCTGAATATCATCTCCATTTTGGAAGAAGGCAAAGAGCCCTGGACTGCGGAAAGTGAAGTAAACATAGGGGAACATCCACACAGGTGGGAATGTGTTCAGATGTGAGCACAGGTCAGAGCTCAGATGGGTAGAGAGTACGCGGCTCCATTAAACATTGTTTGGGAAGGATCTGTGGGAAAATACAAGTGTATTTCTTAGGAGCTTTCAAAGGAAATCCTCCCCTGTTCCACACACATTGTCTTTCTGTTATTCAAATCTGTATATCAAATGTGTACACATCTCAACTCCCACTGTTAGGACCTACAACATTGTTGCCTGGCCCCTCCGACCATACTGGTGCCGTGTTTTGAGAGGGACTGAAATGGCTGTCCCTAAGGGTCTTTCCCCTGATACCTCTTGGTTCTCATTCCGTACAAGTCAGAGGTGAGGCCAGATTCACTTTCCGTTTCCATTTTGTATCCCTGGGAGAACTTCTCCAGAGATAAACAAAATGTACTCTCTGTCTAATAAAGTAGAGCTAAAATCTATCTCTTTCTTTCCTGGCCTATCTTGGCTTCTTAGAGTCGGGCCATTTTGCATTAATTGGAAGGAAGTCATGATGTGGATAGTTTGAAAATGTGAAAATCCAAAACTAGATGTACTTTAAACACTGCACAGCTTACTGATATCTCTAGTTAGCTTTTCTGGGGCAAAAACATGTATCATTCCACAGATGTTTATTGCATTCCTGGAATGTAGGCAAAACATCATATTGATAATTTTTGGATTATGGTGTTTTGTTTTTTGTTTTTGTTTGGTTGCTTTAAGAACTCAAAAGGCATCAGCAAGTTTTGATTTTAAGTAATCTCTGCACCATCAGGTTAAGGGTTGCGTGCAATCCCCCCCCCTTTTTTTTTTAACATTTTAATTACCTTCATCCATTTCTGCCATTGTCCTCAACTTCCTGCCTCTAGCAACCAACAATGTGTCCTTGCTATCTAAGAAAGTTGTTTTGATTTTTTTAGACTCCACATGTAAGAGAAATCATACTGTATTGGTTTTTGACTCATTTCTGTTAGCGTAATGTCCTCAAGGCCCCTCCATATTGCACAAATGGCAAGATTCTATTCTTTTTTATAGCTGGATAATATTGTGTTGTATATACGTATCTTGATCCGTTCACCCATCGACGGACACTTCGTTTCTGTAACTTAGCTATTGTAAGTAGTGCTACAGCGTTGAATGTCAGAACGCTTCTGTCTTTTCGAGTTAGTATATTTGTTTTCTTCAGATAAATACTCAGAAGTAGAATTTATGGATCACACAGTAGTTCTCTTTGCTACATCAATTTTGGCTCCCAGCAGCAGTACACAAATTGTCCACTCTGTCACCAGCACTTGTTACTGCTTGTCTATTTAATAACTGCCATTCTCATGGGTGTGAGGTGATTGTGATTTTGACTTGCATTACCCTGATGAATGATGTTGAGCATCTTTTCATGATCCTGTTGGCCATTTCTAGGTGTTTGTAAAATGTTCACATCTTCAGCCCATTTCTTAAATTGGATCATTTGAGCATTTTTTCGGTATGTTTGGATGATTAGCCCTTATCAGATACATGATGTGCTTATATTTTCTCCTATTCAGTAGGTTGCCTTTTCATTTTGTTTAAAACGTCTTACCTTTCTTTGCTGTGCGGACACTTTTTAGTTTGATGTAGTTCCTCTTATTTTTGCTTGTGTTGATTTTTCTTTTGGTGTCAAGAGTCAGAAAAGAAAAAAAAAATCATTGCAGACCTGGGTCAAGGAACTCATTATGTGCTATCTTTTCTTCTAGAAGTTTTATGGTTTCAGGTCTTAAGACTAAGCCCTTAATCCATTCTGAGTTTTGTGCCTGGTGTCAGTGGGCCAGCTTCATGCTTTTGCCTGTGGCTGTCTGTTTTCCCAAACCATCTATTGAAGAGATTGTGCTTTCCCCTTTCTGTAGTCATGTCTCCCCTGCTGTAAATTAATTGACCAGGTCTGTGAATTTATTTCTGGGCTCTATGTATCCATTTTTATGCTAATACCATACTGTTTTAATTACCACAGCTTTGTAATCAGAGAATTTGAAATCAGGGAATGTGATGGTTTGTTCTTCTTTCTCAAGGTGCTTTGGCTATTGGAGGTGTTTGTGGTTCCATAAAATCTTAGGATTTTTTTTATTTCGTGTGTAGGTTTTTATGTGGACTTAAAATTTCAACTTATTTGTGTAAATGCCAAGGAATTTGATTGCTAGATCATATTTAAGAGTATGTTTAATCCTGTAAGAAATTGCAGACAGTCTTCCAAAGTGGTGTAGCATCTTGCATTCCCACCAGCAATGAATGAGAGTTCCTATTGGTCCACATCCTCACTAGTATTCAGTGTTAGTGTTCTGGATTCTCATACCTGTGTAGTTATATCTCATTGTTATAACACACATTTCCCTCAAATCTATGACATTCTTTAAGCTGAGAATTTGTGATATCTTGAGAACATATTTTTTTGTTCTTTTTAAAGTTACTGCCTTAGTCACAAAAATATCATGAAATTGATTTGCAATAGCTTTATATATAGTAATACATTATTTTGGGGCACCTGAGTGGATCAGTTGGTTTAGCATCTGACTCTGGATTTTGGCTCAGGTCATGATCTCACTGTTCAAGAGTTTGAGCTCTGCATTGGGCTCTGCTGCATGCTGACAGTGTGGAGCATGTGTGGGATTCTCTGTCTCTCTCTCTGTCCCTACCTTGTACTATCTCTCTCTTACTCTAAATAAATAAATTAAAAAAAAATTTTTTGTATGTGTCTCCTGGAACATGTATATATTGTCTAATTCTCTTGGGTATTCAACTATTAATGGAATTCATGGGATATTCAGTTTAACAATTGTTTTATTATTCAGTTTACAATATTTTTACAATTATTTTTTAGAGCAAATCTGAAGTAGATGTCAGTCTACAGTCTTCCTATAACAATATACTGTCTCTCATTTAAGTAGTTTCGACTTTTAACTCAAACCAATATTATACGTTCTTACAGAATGAGTCAGTATTATGCCTGTTGCTAAATCAGTTCCTTTTACCAGGGTCAGGCATTGAACTTATAACACAATTATGTTCCCGTAGATGTGCAAGCACAAGCACTATCACCACATTGCCCATTACTTCTTGTGCTTCACTCTTGCTTTTATGAATCCAAATCCTGGTCTTTCCTCAGATTTTTCATTGAGCTAAGCAAACTATAGTGTTATCTCCTGGTATATTAATTTTGAGCACCAAAGCACCTAAGTTTCCATTTGATACACTCCTCCCCTCCCTACAGAAGGATCCCTCTTTTTTAAAAATTTTTTTGGAATATAACACAATTTATTTTTTTAGCATATGCAGTTATTTTCCATCATTTACAATACAGTAGTTACAATGACACTCCAAACAGAAAAGCAAAGTAAAAAATCAAAACCCAAACTTCTATTTCATGTAATTAGACTTATACAGAAATTAGAAGGTTAAGTAACAACTAGTTAATCACCTAATTTTACAGCTATCTAAAGTGGCAATCGTTATATAGCAGTTTATCTATGATATATTCAAGATAAATGATACGATTTATTACTTGCCCATAAGCTAAAACACAGCCTGCTTAATAGCTTTCCTTAAATTCCACCTCTATACTACCATATATGTGAGGTCCATGCAAAAAAGGAGCTACCTTTTATATAGGAAATGGATGATTAAGTCTTTGGTGTTGTAAAAGCAACTTCATTTAAACATAACCACCCCCACCACCAAAAAAAGAAGAGAAAAAAAAAAAAACGTAAAGAAAGTAATAAGGGAAAAACCCAAGACACTTCTTAAGGGGGGACAAAAACAACAGCATGTAATTTCTGTCCTTGACGGAATGTATTAAATAAGCAAACACCATCAACAAGCAAAACAAGTACTGCAATGTAAAAATATTTTACAAAAAAGGAAACCCTCTCACATGCATAAATGAAAGTTTGCACACAAAGAACTCACATCTTTTCAAGCTTCAATAGTAAATATTCTGCTACTATGTATTAAATACTGCATGGTTTGCCCAAACTAAGATGAAACCACATCATGAATCAATAAGCATTTTGCATTTTCTTTCATTATCGACTCAAAGTCATGCCTACTGCACCTCTAAACATTTCATTAAGTCCAATTATACAGCAAACACTCCCAAAATAAACTTGATTGTATTGCAGTTTCACTTAACAGTATATAAAATGCTGTGTTGTGACAGGTATCAACTCTCCATTAGATACTGAATCAATTTTTCTTAAGTACTACTAACTGCTTGCTTTTCTTGAAGCTAGATCATTCTGAAAATTTCCTGTTAGACCTATGAGTGCAAACATATGGTATCTGTCCTTCTCTGCCTGACTTATTTCGCTTAGCATGACACCTTCAAGGTCCATCCACTTTGCTACAAATGGCCATATTTCATTCTTTCTCATTGCCATGTAGTACTCCATTGTGTATATATACCACATCTTCTTAATCCACTCGTCAGGTGATGGACATTTAGGCTTTTTCCATGTTTTGGCTATTGTTGACATTGCTGCTATGACATTGGGATACATGTGCTCCTATGCCTCGCATTTCTGTATCTCTTCGGTAAATCCCTAGCAGGGCTATCGCTGGGTCATAAGGGAGTTCTATGGATAGTTTTTTGAGGAACCTCCACACTGTTTTCCAGAGCGGCTGCACCAGTTTACATTCCCACCAACAGTGTAGGAGGGTGCCCGTCTCTCCACACTATCGCCAGTATCTATAGTCTCTTGATTTGTTCATTTTAGCCACTCGGACTGGTGTGAGGTGGTATCTCAGTGTGGTTTTGATTTGTGTTTCCCTGAGGATGAGTGATGTTGAGCATCGTTTCATGTGCCTGTAGGCCATCTGGATGTCCTCTTTGGAGAAGTGTCTGTTCATGTCTTCTGCCCATTTCTTCACTGGGTTATTTGTTTTGTGGGTGTGAAGTTTGATGAGTTCCTTGTATATTTTAGACACTAGCCCTTTATCTGATATGTCATTTGCAACTATCTTTTCCCATTCTGTCGGTTGCCTATTAGTTTCCTTGATTGTTTCCTTTGCAGTGCAGAAGCTTTTTCTCTTGATGAAGTCCCAAGAGTTCAGTTTTGCTTTCATTTCCTTTGCCTTTGGGGATGTGTCAAGTAGGAGATTGCTGCGGTGGAGGTCTAGGAGGTTTTTTCCTACTTTCTCCTCTAGGGTTTTGATGGTTTCCTGTCTCACATTCAGGTCCTTCATCCATTTTGAGTTAATTTTTGTGTATGGTGTCAGAAAGTGGTCTAGTTTCATTCTTCTGCCTGTTGCTGTCCAGTTCTCCCAGCACCACCTGCTAAAGAGGCAGTCTTTTTTCCATCGCATACTCTTTCCTACTTTGTCAGAAATTAATTGGCTGTACACTTGTGGGCCCAGTTCTGGGTTCTCTATTCTATTCCATTGGTTGATGTGTCTGTTTTTGTGCCAATACCATACTGTCTTGATGATGACAGCTTTGTAGTAGAGGTTAAAGTCTGGGATTGTGATGCCTCCCGTTTTGGTTTTCTTCTTCAATATAACTTTGCTATTCGGGGTCTTTTGAGGTTCCATACGAATTTGAGGATAGTTTGTTCTAGCTTTGAGAAGAATGTTGGTGCAATTTTGATGGGGATTGCATTGAATGTGTAGATTGCTTTGGGTTGTAATGACATTTTCACAATGTTTATTCTTCCGATCCATGAACAGGGAATGCTTTTCTATTTCTTGGTGTCTTTTTCAATCTCTTTCATAAGTTTTCTATAGTTTTCATCATATAGGTCTTTTACAGCCTTGGTTAGGTTTACTCCTAGGTATTTGATAGTTTTTCGTGCAATCGTGAATGGGATCAGTTTCTTGATTTCTCTTCGGCTGTTCATTTCTGGTGTATAGGAATGCAACTGATTTCTGTACGTTGATTTTGTATGCTGCAACTTCACTGAATTTACTAATCAGTTCTAGAAGGCTTCTGGTGGAGTCAATTAGGTTTTCCATGTAGAGTATCATGTCATCTGTGAAAAGTGAAAGTTTAACTTCTTCTTTGCCAATTCTGATGCCTTTTGTTTCCTTTTGTTGTCTGATTGCTGATGCTAGAACTTCCAGCACTATGTTAAACAGCAGTGGTGAGAGTGGACACCCCTGTCGTGTTCCTGATCTCAGAGGGAAAGCTCTCAGTTTTTCCCCATTGAGGATAATATTGGCTGTGGGCTTTTTGTAAACTGCTTTTATAATGTTTAGGTAAGTTCAGAAGGATCCCTCTTCATACACAGTACAAATTGCTGAGGACTGCAGCTTGATCTGGTGTTTAATAATAATGTGAATTTAAAAATGTACGAGGATATGATGAAAGAAACAAGATATTTTATGAGCTCTGTATAGTACAATCTAAAAATTGTTAGATCTAGCCGGTTAAGTAACCAGAGTTACACAAAACTATAGTCTCTGGAATACTAAAGAATTCTTCCTTGAGAACTAAGGACAGAATTTACATTCATCAAGGAACACACAGCAAGAGAAATGAAAGATATGTCGAGAATCACTAAATTATGAACTATCAGATTCAGGCGAACACATTTTTTTAAAGATTAAGAATTAAGGAAGATAGAAATCTCGATGATTGTATGCACAATTCTATAATAGCCAGTATAGATGAGCTAACTAATCATGAAGTTTCATTATCCACTTAGGTGTCCAAAAAATATAGATAGTATAATGTGTGCTTGGAAAACCTACCTTAAGAATTGTGAAATTATTAATATAAAAATTTACTTTAAAAACCTTAAAAACATTGCATATTACAATAATGTTTGAAGACCATCTTGAGAAACGTCCTGTGTTCGTTATAAAGTATTATTTGGATGTGTAATTATGGAATTTACTATAAAATATTTACCTTCCAACTCTATTTGATAGGAAGCCCTTCTGCTGGATTTGCAGTCAAGGAATTATCACCAACAGAGGACATTAATAAAAGAGAATTTTACCACTTAGTGATATTGGAGAGAAATGAAAGCCATGGCATCAAGGATTTTGATCTCAAGGAAGTCTGGGAAAATCTGCACAAATTTGAGAGTCAGAGGGAGTATGATACAAGAAATGACAAAGTGCCTTTGACCCGTAACAAAAATCTCACTTGTAGAAGAGACCAGCAGCTTAACCAGTCCTCAGTTACTCTTCCTGAAAAGCAGAGTGCTTCTGTGAAAAATAATACATACCATTATTTCATGGATGATGAGCCATTTATAAGGAATTTGTTAAAACTGGACAATAACCTGAGTGGTGCTGGTAACCAGTACATAAACTGCTTGGCAAATACAGTTGGATTAAGTCTGGCCGAACTGCAAAGATTTCACAGTGAGGAGAAAACGTGTGAATGTAATCCAATTGAGAAGAGTGTCAGCAATGGTTCCTCGGTCTCACCACTTGAAAGAACTCCTCCCAGTACCAAAAACATTTGGAATAAATCTAGGAAGATTTTTAAATATCCTTTGTTACCTACACAAGACAGGAGCGCATACACTAGAGGAAAATCTTACAAATGTAATGACTGTGGGAAGGCTTTTAACAAAAGCACAAACCTCATGAATCATGAAAGAATTCATTGTGGACAGAGACCTCACAAGTGTAATGACTGTGGCAAAGCCTTTACATACCGTTCAAATCTTACTCGACATAAGAAAGTCCATACTGGAGAGAAACCTTACAAATGTAACGAGTGTGGCAAAGCATTTCCCCAATGTGCAAACCTTACTAGGCATCAGATAATACACACTGGAGAGAAACCACACAAATGTAATGTGTGTGACAAGGCTTTCAACCAAAGTTCAAGCCTTATGGCACATCGGAGAATTCATACAGGAGAAAAACCTTATAAATGTAATAAATGTGATAAGGCTTTTATTAAACGTTCAGACCTTTGGGGTCATGAGAGAACTCATACTGGAGAGAAACCTTACAAATGCAGTGAGTGTGGCAAAGCCTTTGCTGAGCATTCAAATCTTACTCAACATAGAAGAATCCATACAGGACAGAAACCTTACAAATGTAATAAATGTGATAAAGCTTTTATAAAACGTTCAGACCTTTGGGGTCACGAGAGATCTCATGCTGGAGAGAAACCTTACGGATGTAATGAGTGTGCCAAAGCTTTTTCCCATCTTGCAACCCTTAGTACACATAAAAAAATACACACTGGAGAGAAACCACACAAATGTAATGTGTGTGACAAAGATTTTGTCCGAAGTTCAAGCCTTAGGAGACATCAGAGAATTCATATGGGAGAAAAACCTTATAAATGTAATAAATGTGATAAGGGTTTTATCAAACGTTCAGACCTTTGGAGTCATGAGAGAACTCATAGTGGAGAGAAACAAATGTAATGAGTGTGGCAAAGCCTTTATGGAGCGTTACATCTAGCCAGCATGAGAAAATCCATACTGGATAGAAACCTTATGAATGTAATGAGTTTGGCACAGCTTTTATCCAATTTGCACAACTTACTAGGTTTCAGAAAACACATAGTGAAAAGAAAGATTGTAAGCCTCGTATGTGTGGCAGTGATTTAAGGCTCAAGCTTTGGGGATCATCAGAGAACTCCTTGTAAAATGAAACCTCGCAAATAAAGTCAGCAAGTGTTCAGGCCTTACTTGACATCAGAGATACCTTCATGGAGAGGAACCATATGGAACTAACATATGTGGCAAAGCTAGTAACCAGGGCTCACAACTCCCCTGATACCAGAATGTAAATGTCTGAAAGAAAGCACACAAATGTATGGCAAGGTTTATCCAAAGCTCGTACCTTGTCATCCATAATTCATACCAAAAAAACCCTTGTAAATGTAATGAGTGTGATCCGCTTTATAAAAATGTACAATTTTGGGGAGAGGAATAAAAATAAGTGAATGGGATTAAGAGGTGTACAGACATAAAAAATGCACTATTTGTGGTTGAAAGAATTCACATACAATGGGACCCATACAAATGTGTCACGGTGTTTACCTCTGCAAACATTGAAGATTTCATACTGGACAGAAACATTACAAATGTAGTGAAGGTCATAATCTGTTTATCCAGTTCTTTCAATGGACTACAATAAGAAAACTCATACTGAGGGGAACTAGATTTATTATGACCATTAACCCATCTTAGATGTGAAAGTTGCACAGAAAATTCGAGTTCCTTAAAATTCATGAGACGAAGTGTTTTAGTGAACCAAGTATATCTGTGGAAGGGCCTAATCATCTGTGTTTAAGTCTTTTATACAGATTTTATTTTCTTTTCTACACCCATCGGGGGGCTAAAACTCACAACCCTGAGATCAAGAGTCACATGCTCTTCTGACCGAGCCAGCCAGGCTCCCCTATAACTTTTTTCTAAATTACTTGATGTTCCTTGAAGCTGCATTATTGTTGATGACTTATAACCTCCGGTTTGGAACCCAGTGATGTTAGACTTTCATTACGTGTGTTTCATTTGTCCACTATGGTGGTCTCAGAGAACCCTTGAATAGGTGAAGAACCTGTTTGATTAGTTGGGGTTTAGTTATACTATATACCCTGGAAAACTAGGATGCTAATTTTAAGATACGGTGTAGTATAAACTTGAGAGCATGGGGAATGCAGGGAATGGGTGTAAAACAATTATTTAAATTGCCATGTTTTCTGTGGTCACAACCTCTTCTCTGGATTCGTTGGTATGATTGAGAGGCTTTGTTGATTTAATTACAGGAAAGGATTCTCCTTCAGGTAGATGCTATGAAACAGTAGGTTCGGACATTGAGAGAATGAGAGTTTCATGTGAGAATGATCGGTTACTAGGGATGGCATATGTGGCAGAAAAAATGGAGAATGATGAGCTAATACCTCTTTTGAAAGGTAATAGCTATTGTATATCATGGTTGAGTAAAAAGTAGTCTTATTTTTGGAAACAAGAGAAAGTTCTAGAGGACATTTTAATCAAAAGATGCAAAGTAGGGGCACCTGGATGGCTTAGTATGTTGAGTGCCCAGCTCGATTTCAGCCTGATTTCAGCTCCGGGATTGGGGATAGACCTCTGTGTTAGGCTCTCCATTGAGTGTGGAGCCTGCTTAAGATTCATTCTCATTCTCTCTCTCTTCTCTCTCTGCCCATCTCACTCATGCTCTCTCTAAAAGCAAAACAAAAACCTGAAAGTAGTATGCTTGTAAAAGATTCAGATTTGACCACTGAAGTTGCATTTTGATACCATGGTATTCCTGTTTCTGATATCTTTCTGAGTGAAACGTTAGCCCCTGTGTAACACTAAATGAATCATGTGCCTTTTATTAGCCCAAGTGCATCCTACCTCTTTGGGCCATTTCATAATGAATACTAATAATACATCCTTTGGCTCTCTAGGTTGAATGTCATCCATAACAATTTTTTTCCATGTTCGATTCAAATGTACAGTTTTGGAAATATATATTCATAAGTTGAATTGGAGAGCTGTGTCCCAGATGATTTCTGTGGCTCTAATGAAAATACCATAGCATTGCAATTTCAAACTCTTACCCCCCCTACAACTTGCCTTCCCACTCATTGAATATACACTGTATGATTATATTTCTACATGCCTTTTGTGCTGAAATGAGACCCATGTGTTGTACCTTTATATTAAATGAAAATATAAAAGTTGTAGGCATTTGAAAAGTATTAGGAACTAAAAAAAATTCAGAAGTAAGGATAAAGATAATACAATCTAGATTTTACACTGGGGTGCTCAGGGAAAAAGTTTGAAAAGATAATTCTTCCTGAGTTTACTCATAAGAATGAACATACACAATGGGAATCTTCTTTGATAACTAGAGATCTCACATGTTTACCGTCTAAAACATTGTTTGCTAGTTTGCATTGGTGCTTACTCAGTGGAACAGGATGTCGGATGTTAAGAATGATAACTCCATTCACTGAAGTGTAAGGAGAATGTTGATTACATAATGATGTTTTCTCTGGAGAGCAGGGGAGGCTTCTCGAGTTCTGGAAATGGCTAGAGAAAGCAACGAATGGTGACTACTTTGTTATGATGCATTCTGTGTTGGGCCGGGGTGATGGTACTCATTTACAATGTGAACTTAAAACTGTTGCCAAGGGAAGGGCTTTTGGGGCTTCTCTCCATAATAGAGAATAGAACACTCAGTTTTGTCGACGTTTTTCTATGGTAACAAGTATCCCTGAATCATGGCTTTATAAGAATAAACACTTATTTCTTATATTACATCTATGATTATTCACCTCTTGCTTGGTTCTGTCATTTGAGTCTGGGATTCAGGGTAGAACTTCAGTCTATGTGGGACATAACCATTCTTACCCCACAGAGAAGAGAGGGTTAGAAGGAGCAAATGAAGCTTCTAAAGCTTCCATTGACAATTAAAACATGCCATTCTGCTCACATCACATTGGTCAAGCTGGCTATAAATTGGAAAGGAAGTATAATCCCCCCAACTAGAAGGAAGGGCTGCCTGAGTCAAATGGCCAAGCTTGATGTCAAAGAGCAGAGACATCTAATCTCACAAGAGGGTGATGATTAATTGGAGATGATATTACAATGCATAATACAGATTCTATCATATATCATTTTCCCCTTCTTTGTTCACACAAAATACACTTGTCCCAAAAGGGGAAGAAAAAAGAAAAAAGAAACCTCTGCCCAAACATGACTATAGTCACACATGAGGGTCTCACAAAAGTCTCATTAGATTCCTCTTGGTCGAGTCCCTTACATGGAGTCCTCATTCCTAACATGGTGGAACAGAAAAAAAACCTTAAACCTTCCCATTCAAGAACAAAAAGGAAAGGAGGGACCCAGCATTCTTCCCCATCTCCCAGGGCCTTCCACTTGTCACCTTTAGATAAGACTGCCCATCCAGCTCCAAAAGGTTACCAAAACCCTGCTGTTTGGTTTGAATTGACCAATGCAGCCTTCACCCAGAACCCCAAAGCATCCTTTCGAGAGACCCCAATAAAGGTATGCGCCTTTGGTCCTGCCCCAAGATCTCTGCCTCTACCCTGTCTTAATCTCCTCACAGGACCCCTATAGATGTGCAGAATAGCCCCCCCGCCCCCCATGATCTGTGAGTAATAAACTTCTCTACTTCACTTTCCATTATAATCTGTTGAACCATGGCTCACCATCTGACATCTAAGGCTCTACTTAATATAATAATACGATGAAATCATGACAGCAACACTAGACAATTCTATCAAACCTACAGAGAATTAACAGGAATTCTACAAAATTTCTTTCAGAAAATAGAGGGAATACTTTTCCCAACTAAGTGTATGAAGCCAGTCCCAAAGCTACACAAAAACAAGGGCAGTGGGGGTGGGGGCAGGAAGATGACTACCAACTAAATCCCAAATGAAGATTCAAAAATTCTTAGCGAAATGTTAACAGTAGAAATCAGCAATACACAGAATTGTACACCATGACTAAATGGATTTATTTGAGGGACAGAAGGCGGTTTCAAATTCCAGTCAATATAAGCCATCAGTGTTAACAGGCATGAAAGGAAAAATCACAGGATCTTGTCAATTGATACAGAAATGCACTTGACAAAATTCAACATCTACTTATCCTCTAAACTTTCAGAAAACTAGGAAGAGAAGGATGTTTCCTCAACTCTGTAAACCCCTACAAGAATCTTCTAGCAAACTTCATTCTTATTGGTGAAAGGCAGGAGACTGGGAGCAAGACAAGGATGTCCACTTTCACCACTGATATTTGACGTTATTATAAATTCTAGCCAGTGAAGTAAGGGAAGAGGTGTAAATAAGAGTAAAGAGAGAAAAGATAAAATAGTGTACTTACTTGAAGATGACATAATGGTTGTGGTAGGCTGGATAACACCCCCATCCCAAAGGACGGCCATATCCTTGTGCCTGTCACATGAGAGTGTTACTGTAAATATCATAATGGAGTCTGCAGATATGCTGTGGTGGAGATCGTGAGGTGGGTGATTGTCCTGGATGATTTGGTAAATGCAGTATGGTCCCAAGGGTCTTTATGAGAAGAATGCAGGTGGTTACTCGGTAGAAGTTGATGAATTGGTGGCAGAGGTAAACAAGTTTGAAGATGCTATCTTGCTGGCTTTGAAGAGAGAAGAAAAGGACCATGAGGCAGAGATTAGTAAGTGGCCTCCGGACATGGGAGGGTGTCTTTGAAAACTATCTATACATGTCTTCTGCCCATTTCTTCACTGGGTTATTTGTTTTTTGGATGTTGAGTTTGGTAAGTTCTTCATAGAGTTTTGATACTAACCCATTATCCAATATGACATTTGCAAACAGCTTCTCCCATTATGTTGGTTGTCTTTTAGTTTTGTGGATTGTTTCCTTTGCTTTGCAAAAACTGTTTATCTTGAGGTCCCATTGATTCTTCTTTGTTTTTATTAAACTTGTCTTTGAAGACATGTCAAGTAAGCGGTTGCTGTAGCTCAGGTCAAAGAGGTTGCTGCCTGTTTTCCCCTGTAGGATGTTAATAGTTTTCTGTCTCACATTTAGGTCTTTCATCCATTTTGACTTTATTTTTGTGTATGGTGTAAGAAAGTGGACCAGATTCATTCTTCTGCATATTTCTGTTCAGGTCTCCCAGCACCATTTGCTACAGAGACTGTTTTTTTCCATTGGATACTCCTTCCTGCTTTGTTGGAGATTGGTTGGCCATATATTTGTGGGTCCATTTCTGGTTTCCTCTATTCCATTGGTCCCTGTGTCTGTTTTTGTGCAAATACCATACTGTCGTGATGATTACAGTTTTGTAAGATAGGCTAAAACCCAGAATTGTGATGCTTCCGGCTTTGATTTCTTTTTCAACATTACTTTGCTTATTGGGGGTCTTTTGTTGTTCCATACAAATTTTAGGATTGTTTTTTTCTAGCTCTGTGAAGAATGCTTGTGCTGTTTTGGTAGGGATTGCATTGAATGTGAAACTTGCTTTGGGTAGTATTGACATTTTGACAGTAGTTGTTTTTCTGATCCATGAGCCTGGAATTTCTGTTCTATTTCCTTGTATCTTCTTTAGTTTCTTTGATTAGCTTTCTGTAGTTCTCAGCATACAGATATTTTATCTCTGGTTTGGTTTAATCCTAGGTATATTGTGGTTCTTGGTGCAATTGTAAATGGAATCAGTGCCTTGATAGCCCTTTCTGTTGCTTCATTATTGGCATATAGAAATGCAACCAATTTCTATACATTGGTTTTATTTTTTTATATACATTGGTTTTATATCTTGGGATTTTTCTGACTTCATGTATCAATTGTAGCAGTTTTTTGGTGGAGTCTTTTGGGTTTTCCATGTAGAGTATCATGTCATCTGCAAAGAGGGAAAGTTTGATTTCTTTGCCAATTTGAATGCCTTTTATTTCATTTTGTTGTTGGATTGCTGAGGCCAGGACTTTGAACACAATGTGAAACAGCAGTGGTGAGTGTGGACATCCTTGTGGCGTTCCTGATCTCAGGGGTAAAACCCTCATTTTTCCTCACTGAGAATAATATTAGTTGTGGGCCTTTCGTATATGGCTTTTATGATGTTAAGGTATATTCCTTCTGTCCCAAATTTGTTGAGGGTTTTTATTTTAAAAAGGATGCTGTATTTTGGCAAATGTTTTTACTGTATCTATAGGCTGGGTCATATGGTTCTTATCTTTTCTTCTATTAATATGATGTGTCACACTGATTGGTTTGTGAATATTGAACCAGACTTGGAGCCCGGGAAAGGATCCCACTTGATCATGGTGAATGATTCTTTTAATGTTCTGTTGAATTCAATTTGCTAGTATCTTTTTGAGGATTTTTGCATCCATGTTGATCAGGAATATTGGCCTAGAATTCTCCTTTTTAGTGGAGTCTTTGGTTTGAAAATCAAGGTAATGCTGGGTTCATAGAGTGAGTCTGGAAGCTTTACTTCCATTTCTATTTTTTAGAACAGCTTGCGAAGAATAGGTATTAACTCTTCTTTAAATGGCTGGTAGAATTCCCCTGGGAAGCCTTCTGGCCCAGGACTCTTAATCGTTAGATTTTTGATAACCAATTCAATGTCTTTGCTTGTTATGGATCTATTCAAATTTTCTTTTTCTTCCCTTTTGAGTTTTGGTAGTGTGTGAGTGTCTAGGAATTTGACCATTTCTTCCAGATTGTCCAGTTTTGGGCATATAATTTTTCATAATATTATCTAGTAATTGTTTGTATTTCAGTGGGTTTGGTTGTGATCTGTACTCTCTCATTCATGATTTTATTTATTGGGGTCCTCTCTTTTTGAGAGGTCTGGCTAGGGGGGTATCAATTTTTTTATTCTTTCAAAAAACCACCTGTTAGATTCATTGATCTGCTCTCCTGATTTTAGATTCTATATTGTTTATTTTGCTCTCATCTGTTTTATTTCTTCTTCTTTTTTTTTGTTTTTTTTGCTTTGGGGTTTCTTTGCTGCTGTCTTTCTAGTGTCTGTAGGTGTGAAGTTAGGTTCTGTATTTGGGACCTTTCTTGCTTCTTGAGAGAGGCCTGGATTGCAGTGCATTTTCCTTTAGGATGGCCTTTGCTGCCTCCTAAGGTGTTTGGACTGTTGTGCATTCATTTTCATTTACTTCTATAGATAGTTTTTGCTTCTACATTTTATTTTTTTCTTTAATTTCCTGGTTAATCCATTCATTCTTTAGTAGGATGTCTTTTAACCTTGATGTATTTGGGGGCTTTCCAATTTTTACTTGTCTTTGATTTTAACTTTGATAGTGTTGTGATCTGAAAATATTCATGGTATGATCTCAATCCTTTTATATTTGTTGAGGACTGTTCTGTACTTGATGAAGGCTGTTTTTGACCTAGTATGTGATCTATTTTAGAGAATGTTCCATGTGGCCTTGAGAAGAATGTGTATTCTGCTGCTTTTGTATGAAAAGTTCTGAATACGTGTGTTAAGGCCATCTGGTCCAGTGTGTAATTCAGAGCCATTGTTTCCTTATTAAGATTTCCTGCCTAGATGATCTGTCCATTGCTGTAAGTGGAGTATTAAAGTCCCTTACAATCACAGTATTATTATATATGTATGTATTTATGTTTATGATTAATTGATTCATATACTTGGGTGTTTCATGTTGGGGGCATAAATAATTATAGTTGATTGTCGGGGACCGCCATGTTCCTGTCTGCCTCAAGGCAAGGATTATTCACACAGCAGAGTGAGCCAGTAAACAAGATTTGCATCAGGAAGCTTGAGATGGTATCTTTCTTGGAGACGGTCTGGCATGGCATGACCCAAGGTGCATAAAGATCAAAACCCATTCAGTGTTAATTCTCCGCCTCCCAGCATTGCTGAAGGCAGATTGGGGCGTTTCTTTTACCTGGTATTCTGACGTAAAGTCAAATGCTTTGTTCTTTCTGCCCTGAGAATGGTATATAAGAAACGGTTCTCTTAATAAACGCTCTCTCTCCGCATAACCAGAAACCGTGAGTGTTGTGTTTTATTTTCCGTACGTCCCCTCTTGTCCCCTTTTTCCTTTTTCTCTTATCTTCCCTCAGGAGAAGAACCCGTGCCACGGTCCTCCCTGCATGGGCCAGAGCGCCAGGCCAGGGAGGGTCACGGCAGTTGATAACTCTTCTTGATGGATAGATCTCTTAATGATGATATAATGCCTTTTTCATCTCTTGTTACAGTCTTTGTTTTAAAATCAAGTTTATCTGCTTGGCGACTCCTGCTTTCTTTTGACATCCAATAGCATGATAGATGATTCTCCATCCCCTCACTCTCAAACTGCAGGTGTCTTCAGGTCTAAAATGAGTCTCTTGTAGGCAGCATGTAGGTGGATTTTTTTTTTTAATCCATTCTAATCCCTGTGTCTTTTGATTGGGGTATTTAGTCCATTTACATTCAGAGTGATTATTGAAATATATAGATTTAGTGTCATTGTGTTATTTGTAGATTTGGTGCTTGTGATGATATCTCTGGTCTTTGTAGCCTTTGCTGCTTTTCACCCACAGGGCAGAGTCCCCCTTAGGGTCTCCTGCAGGGCTAGTTTAGTGGTCATGTACTCCTTTAGCTTTCGTTTGTTTGGGAAAGCCTTTATCTCTCCTTCAATTTTGAATGTCAGCCTTGCAGAATAAAAGATTCTTGGCTGCATGTTTTCCTATTCAGCACATTGAATATTTCCTGCCACTTCCTTCTGGCCTGCCAAGTTCCAGTGGACAAATCTGCTACTACTCCTCTGTGTCTGCTCTTTTAGGTTAAGGCCCATTTGTCCCTAGCTGCTTTCAGAATTTTCTCTTTGTATTTTGCCAGTTTCCCTAAGATATGTCGTATTGTTGGCTTGCTTTTGTTGATTTTCAAGGAAGTTCCCTGTGCCTCCTGGACTTGGATGTCTTCTTCCTTTCACAGATTAGGAAAGTTCTCAGCTATAAGTTGTGCAAATAAACCTGTTCCTTTCTCTCTCTTCCTCTTCTTGAACTCCTATGATACAGATATTATTTGTCTCATTGAATCACTTAGGTCTCTAATTCTCCCCTCCTGGTCTAGTAATTTCTTTTCCCTCTTTTTCTCAGCTTCATCATTTTCCACAATTTTATCTTCTATTTCACCTATTCTCTCCTCTGCTTCTTCCATCCTTCCTCTCACTGTATGCTTTGTTTTGCACCTCATTTAAAACATTTCTCAATTCATTATGACTATTTCTTCGGTCTTTGATTTCTGTAGCAATAGATTCTCTGCTGGCTTCTATGCTTTTTTCAAGATGAGCTATTAGTCTTACGACTATTATTCTAAATTCCTGTTCAGATATATTGTTTATCTCTGTTTTGAGTAATTCTCTGGCTGTGATTTCATCCTGGAATTTCTTTTGAGGATAATCCTCCTGTTTTGTTATTTTGGCTAGTTTTTTGTCTTTTGTGTTTTAGTAGCTTGTGATGTGTCCTGCACCTGCAATTACTACTATAGTAAAAAGGGCTCACACACTGTCCAGGGCCTGGCACTTCACGTGTTTGTGGAATGTGTTGTGTGTACTCTGTTGTTGTGGCTTTGGCTGTTCAATCCCGCTGCTCACAGTGGTAGATTGCTTGGGCCTTCCACACGGTGTGCTTTGATTTGTTTCTTGAAGTAACCCTGGAATCAAGGGGGAGAAAGGGTGTGTGTGGGCGGGGGGGGGGGAAACCTTATCCTGAACTAAGAGAGAAATCAAAAGGGTGAGGGGGAAAAAAGACCAGGCAGAGAATCAAAGAAACTATAAGGCTTACTCCAGAGAGAGAAAAAAAATAAAGAAGAAGGAGATATAGAAAAAGTAAGAAAGAACAGTAAAAATACCTGATCAACCCGAACAGAGAAAGGAAGGAAACAAAAGACTTTCTATATAGAACAGCAGATCAGAAACTGTGAGCCTGAATCCACCGGGAGAAAAAAACAAAAGAGGACAGTTGAAAGAAAAAGAGGGGAAAAGACAAGAGAGACGGGAGGAAAGAAAGAAAGTAATTAAAAAATCAAAGAATAAACAGAATAACATACAAAACTACAGGCCCGTTGTCTGTGGGTACCTGGGACTGGTGGCCTTGCTGGTCTGGAGGAGAGTCCATCGGGCTTGGTCAAGGTGGGTCTCATTCCAGTAGATAAGCAGTTACCCGGCACAGAGGGACGGGGCTTGGTGTAAGCCCATCCTGCCTCTACTAGGGGCCTCCATCTTGTTCCCTGAAGCCTCACCTTGTTGGTGATAGGGGGATAAATGGTAACACCCCAATCTCTCCTCCCTAGACTGGGCATCTGAAACCACAGTGTTTAGCTATTTCTGTTTGTTTGTTTGTTTGTTTGTTTTATATAATTTGAAATACCGGGGCACAAAAATAACGTTATTTTCTATACAAGTTATATATTACATTTATTCTAGCGGGAAACTAATGAAATGTGAGCGCTAGGAAGAATGCATCCCCCCACCCCCAAACACACACACACACATTATTACTGTCTTATGTTTATATACATAGAGGACCTACTACCTGCCAGGTGCCAGTAATATGGAAATGGGTAAAACACAGTTGAACATCCCAGAAAGAACCCTCACAGAGCAGTGTGGAAGTCTACTTCAGCTTCCCGTGCCGCCTAGGTGCTCAGGATTGAAAACCCGATGTCTTGGGGCACCTGGGTGGCTCAGTCAGTTAAGCGTCTGGCTTCTGCTCAGGTCATGGTCTCGCGGTTCATGGGTTCGAGCCCCACATCGGGCTCTGTGCTGACAGCTCAGAGCCTGGAGCCTGTTTCAGATTCTGTGTCTCCCTCTCTCTCTCTAACCCTCCCCTGCTCGCGCTGTCTTTCTCCGTCTCTCAAAAATAAATTAAAAAACATTAAAAAAAAAAAAAGAAAGAAAGAAAACCCGATGTCTTAAAGGATCCAGCACCCTGCAGACCTGGTTCCAAGGTAGCACCACTCTGCCCAGCCGACAAAGGGCCGGTGGCTGGTGCTGGCAGGGTCTTTTGTCTTTGGAGGCAATAAATCCTCTTCCCACAGTCCTCGAGGGAAGGGACTGCTGTCTCCCAGTGCTCCCCGCAAATCACTACTGCACCTCAGGCCTGCTCCTCTTCACCCCAGGTGCTCACGGCAGCAGCTGGTCCAGAGAAAGCCGTGCACCCCTGAAAACTTTCATCTTCAGCTCCTAAGGCTGTTTGCAAAATAGAAACTGGCTTCTCCCTATTTTTTGTTCTGTTCCTGGTCTGGAGAGGTTTTTCTCTTGCTCAAGTACAATCACACACTTCCAAAAGCTCTCTTTCTCTTCCTTTTGTCTCTCTACAGAAGGCACCCACTCCCCTCTGTGCCTATGCTGCCCACGGCTTTATCTATCCTGCTTCGAGTACACGCACCTTTGTCCTGCCAAGCTGTCTCGGTCCACCTGTGGAGATTGTTCTGTCACTCCGCAGACTGGTTTCCTGGGTGTTGTGTTTCCTAAGTTGTGTTTGAGTGAGGAGGGAAGTCCCGATCCCTCTACTTCTCCACCATCTTGTCTACTCCCTCTGGGAATTTTACAGTTTTCTGACTCACGAGTTTAGGTGTCTGATCCATTTTGAGCTAATTTTTGTGTGTGGCATAAAATAATGGACCAATTACCTTGTTTCCCCATGTGGATATCCAGTTTTTTCAACCTCTTTAATTGAACACACTGCCTTTTCTCCACTGAGTGGTCCTATTAAAATGTTTTTATGGTTTTTTTTTTTTTTTTGAGAGACAGAGAGACAGTGCTAGCAGGGGAGGGTCAGAGAGAGAGGGAGACACAGAATCTGAAGCAGGCTCCAGGCTCTGAGCTAGCTGTCAGCACAGAGCCCAATGCGGGCCTCGAACCCCCAAACCGTGAGATCATGACCTGAGCCGAAGTTGGATGCTCAGCTGAGCCATCCAGGCGCAGTGCTCTTAATACCCTGGTGGAACATCATTTACTATATACATAAAAATTTCTTTCTGGTATCTGTATTCTATTTCGCTGGTCTCTGTGTCTTTTTAAGTTTGGTTTTGCTGTACAGGGTTCCTTGAGATCCCATATGAATCTTATGGTAGGATCATGTACTTCATCAAAAGATTTTACTAGGGAGTGCGCTGAATATGTTGATTGGTTTGGAGCATATTGACATCTTGGCAATATCAAGTCCTCCAGTGCATGAACTTGAAATATCTTTGCATTTATTTGTGTCTTCTCCCCAAATTTCTTCAGCAGTGTTTTTAGTTAAGAGTATACAAATCTTCCCTTCCTAGGCTAAATTTATGCTTAATTATTTTATCCTTTTCGATGCTATTATAAATGGAAATGTTTTCTCAATTGCCTTTTTGGATTGTTCATGGTTAATGTATACCAACACAATTGATTTTTGAATATTGGTTTTATATCTTGCAATTTTTCTAGGTTCGTTTTTCAGTTCTAGCAGTTTTATGTTTTGGTGTGGTGTGTGTGTTTAATATACAGGATTTTCTACATATAATATGCTGGCGTGAACAGATAACTTTGCTTCTGCTTTTTTGAATACATTTTATCTCTCTTCATTTTTCTACAAGGGTGGCTATCTGTTACGGCTAGGACTTCTAGTAGCATCTTTTATAGAAATAGAGCGGGCACCCTTGTATGCATAAAACCTATGAGTCTACTGCCCTTACTTGAAAAATTCTGCTAACTTATCTGAATTATTTAAAAGCAAATTAGTACTGTTAGATGCACTGAATAGTGCATGTTTTAGAGTAGACTCACAAGTTACTTTTGTAAGGCAAGAGGCCTTAAAAATGTAATGAGTGTGGCAAAGCCTTTACTCGAGGCTCACACCTCACCAGTCAGCAGACAATCCATACTGGAGAGAACCTTACCAATGTACTGAATGTGGCAAGGCCTTTAGGTATTGCCTTAAACTTATGGTTCACCAAATAGTTCATGCTTACAAATGAAATGAATGTGGCAAAGTTTTAAATTAGTCTTTTTCACTAGATATGACTAAACATCCTGGAGAGAAACCACACAGATGTAATGTGTATGGCAAGGATTTTACCCAAAGACCAAAAGATGGGGAACATACTAGAGTGATACCTTATAAATCAATGAATGCGACAAAGCTCTTGGCTTGGTTCCAAGTATTTTACAACAATAGAGTCCATGTTGAAGGGAAACCATGTGAATGTTTGTGGCAGTGCCATTCTCCATGTCTTACATTGAGATAAGAATATACACCTTTCAGAGAAACCACAGAAGACTAACATGCATGCTAAGGCTTTTGCTCCGAAGTCAAAACTGTGGAACATCAGAGGATTTATATTGGAGAGCCGCCTTATAAATGTAAAGAATGTCATCAGGTTTTCATTAAATGGTCATGCCTTTGGGGTAATGAGAGAATGTATGCAGGGCAAACTATACCAAATATGCTGAATGTGGAAATACCTTTAAGAAACCGTGTGTCTTCAGGATTCAGTGACAGATTTGCAAAAAGATTCCTTGCAAATCCTTACAAATTTGATAAATATTTTGACAAATTCACCGAACAGACCACTCATCAGAGAACCCAGGAATAACTAGATCCAACTGGAATAACTAAGGCCTTAGATCTCAGAGATTAACCTGAAATGTTCCACACTGAGTAAAAATTATGTCAAAACCTGTTAAAACTCCTGTATCATGGGAATGAGGACACGTGTGGAAGTAGCTCATGATTTTCTGTGTATATTTATCCAAGTTTTCTTGAAAAGGATACGTTATTATTTATGAGTTTCACCTTCAAGTTTGAAATGTGTTCATCTTAAACCTTTCTTACAGGCCTTTTTTTTTTTTTAATATTTTTTATTTATTTTTGAGAGAGAGAGAGAGAGACACAGCGCCAGCAGGGGAGGGTCAGAGAGAGGGGGGAGACACAGAATCTGAAGCGGCTCCAGGCTCTGAGCTGTCAGCACACAGCCTGACGTGGGGCTCAAACCCATGAACCGTGAGATCATGACCTGAGCGGAAGCCAGATGCTTAACTGACTGAGCCACCCAGGTGCCCCCTTACAGGCCTTTCTTGATGGTCTCTGAGGAGGATGATAAGAAGAAGGAGTCTACTTTACAGGGTGTGACTCATTCATACCTGTGTTCCCTAAACAAGGACACAGAGTTGTCAGATTCAATTTTGTGTGAATTTGCATGGGGGAGGGGCAAAGAGTAATTCAAAACCACCATCATGCTTGTTATGTTCAGGCCACTCTTCTCTAGATAGACGCTTCTCTAGATGAGTTACAGGTACCGGCCTTTTCGTCAGAGGATGGTGAGAGTTGGTTTAATCAGGACTGATTATGTGGTGGAAACAATGCAGGGGAAGATGGTAATAGTGTGATAGGCTATCAGTGACAAATTGATGGATCATTGATGTCATTCCCTTTTCTTGGAAGGTGTAGGGAGCAGTTATCTGAGAGGGTAGTTGAATCGAAAGAACCAGAACAGTACGAGCATGATTCATACTTAACGCCTGCCATTACTTTTTGCTACTGTTTTCTTCAGAATGTATCACAAGTCTCATGTTTTCATCAATAAAGTTTAAATAATTTTTCCCCATAACTCTGAAGGAGTTGTGTTCTTTTTCCAACACAGTTTCATCCCATCTCTGTACTTTGTAACACATACTAACAAGGCGCCATTAGGCTCTCAAGGTTGAAGTAGTCTAGAATAATGTCTTTCCACGATGGAATTAAAGAACAGACAATTTGAGGATTATGTGCCTACCCTCCTCACTTGAGTTGTCCTCTCCATACTTAGTCCCATGATATTTATGTGGCTATAATGCAAATGCCACAGGAGTCCAAGTTTAAGACTCTGATCCTCTAAAATTTGCCCCCCATTCATGAATCTGCAACATACGATTCTATTTCTTCATGTGTCTTGTGCCCAAATAAAACCCATGGTTTCCACCGTGATTTAAATAGAGTGAAAATAGGCACATAGTATGCATGGAAAATTCAGAAATAAAAAAATATCAGAAATAAAGCTAAAAATAATCATTTTGAGCTTGGAGCACTCAAGAAATACTTTAGTATGAACAGTATCTAATGAGAACATTTCATAGTTAAACTAGAAATTTCACATATTCGTCCTCCCACACATTTTTTGTTAGTTTCTACTTATGGCTGTCGGCCGGAACCGATGGAACCCTAGCCAATGTTGGGTTTGGATATCGAGACTGGTGATGCCATGCACTAAATGTGTTATGAGAACATATGTAATTCTAGGGAGAGCACAGACTTCCAAGCTGGTCAGACAACGGCTTGAGGGAACAGGGAACAGTGAGTGGTGTGTTGTGTTTTAGGTGGCTATGGGTGGAGCTGGGGGCAGGGTGACTTTGCCGTTTGAACTTC